>JAMQMW010000304.1:0-13405 GCA_024115155.1 Thelonectria blattea
GTCGTAGATATGCGAGTGCAATAGCCGCGTTGCAAGTCAACCTGGGTTTAATTACAGTCCAACATCTAAAAGTTCCACGGTTGTTCTTGCGTCGGGGATGGAAGAACTCAAGAAGTCGACCCTATCCAGCCTGTCTTTTGCATTCTTGTCCGCTCGGTCACATTCCCTCACGCCCTTCTCCTTGGACAAGAAACCTTGTATAGAGGGTTTCCCCATCTGGAAACAGTCCTGGATCCCATCAAGGCGGATGGCCATTTCGCTGCGAGACGACTCGTGGCACATCAGGCCCCAGCCGCGAACATCAACCATCTTGTCCTCGAGAAAAAAGGCAAATCATTTCGGAGTGGAAGGCAAAGGCTTCCTGAAAGATCCAGGTACGTGTATTCCACTTGTCGTTAACAATCTTGATGAGCGTGTGGCGGATTGTCTCGACATCAGGCTCCTTCAACGGCTTCGGGGCTTGAAGCCACGACGCGGGAGACTGTGGCCTACGTGCATCTCATAGGCTTGCAATGGAGAATCGATATCCTTTTGGTCCAGCTTGACATTGAAAAGGCCGATTGATGTGTGTCACGGGCATGGTCCTGCTCAATGCATGCCTAATCGACATAAAAGGTCAGCAAAAGATATAGAATTATCCCATCATAGACGTACCTGGTCAATTCAGAGCATGCAGAACCCGTTCTGCACACCCTTTTGATGCGAAAACTTGTCATCTTGCCTTGGTTGCGGAAAGCTGGAATGTGCTGCCAGTCGAGGCGTGATTGTCTCCGGATGCGCACACAGAGATTGCTAAATTCGTTTGGCTTCACCTGGCGATCCTTGACATGTGCGTAGTGAAAATGAGTATCGCAGACATGACCCGAGGGTATGGACAGGCATGCCTCGCAGTGCTGGCATTGTCCGTGAATGGCTGGCTCAATAGTCCGTTTAGATATGGAGCGATGTGTACTTGGAAGAATTGAAGAATGAGAAGGGGCCAGTCTTACTGATGGCATCGTCGCCCGACACTCAAACAGAAAGTAGCATGTCGCATCGTGGGAAGCAGCGAGTTTACGACCTTCCATATAGAATAATGACCACGATGCCATCACTTGACAAAAACATAGATAGGTAGGTACGGATCAATGCCTTCAGCCCCAGGCTCCAACGCAGATCATCATCTCAATGTCCAGATATGAACCAATCCGTGGCAAGGCAAACGTTACCACGCCACAAGGCAACCTCACCGCATCGCAAGGCAAACGCCGTATTTCATGCAGGGCCGAAGGGATGTGGGCTTTCAGAGGAGCGGATTGAGCAGCTTGCTCTGGTCGAACTGAACGGACGGCAGATCAAAAACGTCATCAAGACGGGGAGGTTGTTAGTGGTCAGCAAGGAAAAGCTGCTTGCTCCTCCGAGTCTTTGTTGCGGATAATGATTGCGGTATTGATTTTGATGATGCTGGTTATCAGCGGCCGGTTTTAAGTGGATGGTTCCGTTCTTCTATGTTGGGGGGTGTATTTGAGTGCAATACGTATATCCCTTGCAACTAGTCTCCGTCCCTATAGAATATTGATGCCATGTCGCAGGTTTGCTTCTGTCCGCCGTGTGTCCCATTGCCATAAAGTCTCGAACCCACGTTCTCCAATTAATGCGCCATATCATCGGGGGAGACCATGTGCCGGAGCTAGTCGCCCATGGCCGGGTCGATGGCTTGAGCGAGGACTATTGGAGGAGACAGAGAAGATATCCGACGAGCTGGTAGGCTTCGTCTTCATCTCACCAGTGTGGATTTGCACGATAATTACAAGGATGTGACGCAGCAGGGCCAAGGGTGAGGTGCAAAATATTACCTTAGTAACCACTGGTCCACTCCGCCATGTTCAGTCATGGAATAGGTAGTTACTCTGTCAGGTACGGATAGGGTAGGTACATACCCTGATACCTGCCTCCTGCCGTCTCGGAACTTCTGCTTGTCTTGTAGAAGGCACCCTCCTGGCTCCTTCGAGCCCTTCCCCTTCCTCCTCCACCTGGCACCCACAGTCACGGCAGTCGACATCGTCATTGACTCATTGATGTCGTCGTTGTCGCGATTGCGAGTCTTTTGTGCTCACCTCTCGGCAAAACGGGGAGCCAGCCAACAAACGAAAGATGGGCATGCGGAGCTTGACAAGTCAGATTCAGCTTCAGCTGTGGCGTTGCCTGTTGGTGGCGTCGAGAGCTGAGGCTGCTGCGCCCGTGATCGAATCATGCAGCCCAGAGTGTGCCTTGTCACCGAGCAGGTCTACTGCTGCAACCCCGCTCAGACGGCAAAAAACTCCTCAATCTTCAACCTGTTCATCTCCAAGGATAGGCACACTTCATCACGAAATCCTGCCGCGACAATGGAGGCCATCGCGGGAGTTGCCACAGTGCTTCAGCTGGTGCAGATCGTCGGCAAGACGACCCTTCAGACCAGCCAGGTATACTCGGACATTCGAGGCATTGATGAAACCACACGAGACTTCGACAACCAGCTCGAGGCCACGCGGTCCCAACTATTGACCATGGAGAAGATGCTCCAAAGCGGCCAGCTGAGCGACTCCATGAAGATGTGGTGGGACCAGACCAACGTCGAGGGCCTTCTTCGCGGCTGCCAGCGAACATACGAGAGACTTCGCGTCATCTTTGTCAAGATCTCGCGCCAGAGATCGTCGGCTGCAGCTGTGAGGTCGTACGTCAGGCTCAAACGCTACGATGGCGACATCACGCATCTCCGCCTCTGCATCAACACGTACACATCGGCGCTACAACTACCGGTTTTGGTCCAGAGCATGTTAGTCCATCACGCCTTCTCCCACCCATGGCCGCCTTGAGCTTACCAGTGTATTTCCAGCACCGCCGAGGTTTGCACCCGGCAAGTCTCGGGCGAGGATCACATCCGCCTTCTCGAAGACCTCGGAAACCGAATGACGGACCTCGAGAAGGCCATGGACCGCACCCAACATCATCTCATGGCCCGAGTGCGCGAGCGAGAAGAAACGCCCTCTTCCCCAAACACCCAAAACCTCGAAAACCTCGAGACCACTCTCCGAGGGCTCACGCTCGAAATCTCGCACCTCGCCTCTTCCCATCAGAATCTGCCCACTACCAACCCCTCTGAAAACGAAGCTGCTCGGCCGCTCGACGAAGACGAAGACGATACCATTGAGACAATTAAGCTTGAGGATGACACGCGCAGCATGCTCGACAAGACGAAGCACCTGGTCCACCATGCCCGAAATTACGCATCCACGCTGGATACCTTCTCCCTCAAGTCGGGAAGCGCCGGTGTCACAGAGAAGAAGGTCGCTTCGAAGCCCGACAGCGGGGGGTTGGATGCAATGCTGTCCCAGACTTCGCTCGTCCCAGACCAGAGGAAGCCTTCCGTGGCCGCGTGGGCTGCCAAAGTCGAAGATGCCGATACCATGTCGGTCATGTCCCTCTCATCCAATCTGAAAGGCCCTTGGGGACCCTCGTTTACAGAAGCATCCACGTCCACGTCGGGAACGGCCGATACAAGCCTCTCGGCCGATAGCGGCCAAACCCTTGACAGGGAGCTTCACGAGAGACGAGTGCAGATGGTCCACGCGCTCATCAGGGCGAGAAAGTTCAAAGAGGCAATTCCCCATCTAGAGCGTCTTCTCGAGGGCGACTTCAAGCATGATAACTATGACGAGAAGCGGAACACCTCATTTGCCCGCTTGCTCGTCAGGGCTCACTGCGAGACGAATTTCGATCCTCCAGAGCTGGCTGCACTGTGCGTCAAGTACCCCAACCTCAAAGCAGACGCGGAAGAGATTCATTTGGAAAAGGCGCAGCAACTTCTGGATCGAAAAGAGTTCCAGCAGGTCATTGACCTTCTCCAGAAGTACAGACTGGGAAACGCCACCGATCCATCGGAAGATGACTGGGGCAGCGTTTTGACTGTGGCAAAGCTGCGACTTGTCCTCGCGTCCGCCCTAATCTGGTCAACGAACGTGAGTTTCAAGTCCCACCGAAGAGATGAGTGTCTCCCAATACTAGAATGGGTGCTCCAACGCCCTGGTCTGGATACCCTTCAAACGAGGGCCGCTCATGTCCTCATGGCCGAAGCCGGTACACCTTTGCAGGCCAAGATGCATGGGATGCAGACAGTCCAGATCAGTTTGGATCATTTCGGCCGAGATGACGAATCCACGGTAGCCACGATTTTCTTCATGATGCACTTGTGCTCCGAAGCAGGGGACCCCGATGAGAGTTTATGGAGAGATATGCTCCCCGATGACACACGCCGGGCTCTTGACTCTGTTTCTGGGGGCAGAGATAGCCTCCCGGCTTGCCAGATCACCATGCGTGCCCTTGCTCCACTGTTCAAGTATACGGCGGTAAAAGTAGGCTGGACGTACTTGACATCATCGTTCGAACTAGAGACACCAGAACGTGGTTCGGTCACTCCACATTGTTTGGCGTGTATGGGGAACAACCTTTCACTGGGCAGTGAGGGCTATCTTCTAGCTTTCAAGCAAGATGCCACTTGTTCCGAGCCTCATCAGCTTCCCAAAAGTCAGCGCTCCCACCTTGAGGCTCGGACTAAGTTGAACAGCACAGATGCTAACGGCCGCAGGCACCTTTATATCCGAGGATCCAACTCCCATGGCGCACCATGACCTTTCGCAGGATGACGACAGCCTTCGTCCGTCTTCGCCGTCGCAGCAAACGAGCTCGAGAACTGATACACTGGCCCCAGTTCCCGGACTTACCCCTCTCCACTTCCTGGCCGCTGCCCGACCAAAGATCTCACCGCAGGGTGAACAACCCCCCGAAACTTGCGTCGATGTGATCCGGACTCTTCTCGAACAAGAGGACTCAGGCACGCGAAGTCGATTGCTCAATGCTCGCGTCCAGGACAACCACCTTCCTTCGACTCCTCTGTGGTTGGCCGTGCAGAGTGACCGCAAAGAAGTCGTCGACTATCTTTTGTCTCTAAACGAAACCGACAAGGCAGACACCAAGGCAGCAGAGGAGTATGTCCGGATATTCCTTCCCCAAGAAAGCAGCTTCCAAGGCGGCAGAGGTGAACATTCAGACACCAAGAAGACATTTGTTCTATTCAATGCCTCCTTTTTCGCGGCATTCGACGCCTTGCCCACGGCCGACTCCAAGAAGATCCTTCTCTGCACTGACTATCTTCCGCATTTCTGCCCCGAGTTGAGAATTCCATGGTGTTTCCGGGACACGCGATTCCTAAGAGCCCTGCTGCAGACGTTCCAGCTCTCACCGGGCCACCATGGAACCATACAAGAGCTATTCAGAGTAGCCATCTACATGAGCACGCAATTCGATCGATCTCTACTCGATCGGTTCCCTTATGACGATGTTGGCATTCTCTCGGCCCTCCTCATTGCCGGTGCCGATCCCAAACTTCACAACGCCGTCACCATTCGATTCGGCCACCTCGAAAATCTCTACAATCGCACAATGGGAGTGGTAGCGGGGCCACAGCAACATCGAGCTCTCCCTCATAGCTCCCGCCCGCTAGTTCTCGATGCCTTTCGCGTGCTCCACATCCTCGTTAAGCACGGCGGGAGGCTTGGCGACAAAAAGGGGACGATAATAAAGATGAGAGCTCTGCTCCCTCGCTTAGATTACCTTGCGAGCAAAGTGGACCGGGTTCAGTCCAGGTTGAACGCGAGGCGTCCCCGCATGAAGCCAGTAGGCCAAGCACAGCAACCTCGCTTCCTCGATCGAGCGCTGACCTTCGTAACCTCAACCCATTCACTTTACCAAGAATTACAGATTCATTGGTTTCGATGGAAGTTCGCGGAGGGGTTTGAAAATCTTCTCAAACTCTGCTAAAGGCTCAGTTCAGATGCTGACGGTATTGACGCTGGGATAGAAGATATGTTTCTGGTTGGTGCCGCCCCATGCCTTTTTGTCCGTCGCTTGCAGACGCTGTACTGACTTCTTTCTTCTCAAGCTTTCTTCTGAGCACAGAAATTATAATTACACATGTTTCTTACAAGTTCCATTGCTTCAACGCTTCTAGGTATCTCGTTCGGGGTTGATAGACATCAAGTGGAAGGAAACAGAAGGCACAGCAGGCAACGCCGATAGCTAGACATCTTGGAAGAGGGAAAAAACGCCGGACTGTTGAAGGAGTAAAAAGCAATCTCTCGATTAGTGACTGTACCTTGGGCTCCATGAAAATAGGCCTGCTGGATCGCTCGGCCTGCAAGGTGAGTCGCTTAGTCAAGCGAGCGGAATAACAAGCTTCGTCACCTAGGTACTGCCAACGACGGCCAGGTGTGCTAAATAATGCTCACATTTGGTCCAAAACTGTATCACAAAAAACAATGTAGATAATTCCTTGGACCTGAGATCATAAGTTCTATTTGCTCTAAATATCTTGGCAACTTGGCCTCTCAAACGCCCTCCATGTAGAATACCTCGCGCCGACTAAGAAGTCGAGGTCCCGCCACTCAACACCAAGTATTTCACATTGAGTGAGCACCAGAGATCGAACCTTCTACGCCCTGGCCTCACTTTGTGGGGGAGTTACTCTCACGACCGCCAATTCAGCGTGGTTGACGCCCGTCCTCGGCATCCCCGGCCGCGCTCTACTCCTCAATCGGATCGAGTCGCTCGACTCGCTCATGGCAGACCAAGCCTTTCTTTCTCATGTCGATCTGCTGCAACATGGGGCCGGCGAGGGGATGGTCCGTTGGGAAGGGGATTGTTCCCAGAATCTTCCATTCCGGAAGGCTCATCGTGTACCTGACGGGTCCAGCCATTTCGTCAGGGGTGATGGACCACAACGGATATCCGCATCGCTCGATGAACTCCCTGTACACGATCTGGGTCAGGTTGAGGTGCTCCTCGTTGGAATCCGGGGAGTTGGTGTCCCCGCAAGACCAAGTCCTGTTACGACATGTTAGTTCGAGCCCTTGGTGTTTGTTAGTCGAGGGGGGAATATGTGGCTTACCTTGAGATAGTCACCCTTGAAGAACTCGGTCCTGTCAAAAGATTCATCTTCTTTATAATTAACCCCCATGAGCTTATACAATCCCAGCCACCCGTCCTCGACATTCATTATGTAGCCCTCCTCCTGGCCACACAGCCAATTCAGCTCCCCGACCAAGGCGTCCCGAAAATCCAGATGCAAGTGCTTGTGGTCCACCTCGCGAACCCCCGTGTCCCGGAGCGCGGCGAACGCGCCGTCAAAGGAAAGACCGTACGCTCCGAAAAAGGCCGACAGGGGACTCTCGTAAGGCCGGTACGAGGGGATGAGGGGGCGGAAGAGGTCGCGCATGCATGCCCCGGGGCACTCGCATTCGCCGAGGTAGCGGAAGCTGGGGCAGTAAAAGAGGTGTTCCTCGGGGAAGCGGGCTTCGAAGGTTTGGGTAGCGAAGATCATGAGCGTCATGTGCAGGTGCCGCGCTCCCGTCGCGGGGGGTTTCCAGCACTCCGTTTCGGAACCCTTGGCGGGGGACTGATCCGTGGTGGGCGATGCCATGATGAAGGAGGGTGTTGAGAATGTTGTGGGGTTGGGAAGAGTTGATGGTGTTTGGGAGTCTGGATGATTGTTGAGAGTGTTGAGAGGTGTTGATGGTGTTGCAGCTTGCTCGTAAATATGTATCTCGTTCAAACTAGGTATGCGCCCTTCTATCATTGGGGCAGAGAGATTGGATTAGGGCCTGAACAACATGAACTTTACGTTCCAAACAAAGGGCCATTGAATAGCAACACAAAATACGGCATTGTACTCCCAGAATATGCTAAAATAAGGACTGTTCTTGTCATCTCCCAAGGTCACAAATTGGACGCGAACAGCCTCAAGTTACATGTGCCTAGTGCCCAGCCTTTGCCAACACTCGCCGAGATGATACAAAGGACATGGACCGAAACCAACAAAGAATCAAGCTGTTTTTACTAAACTGGGAGAAGGGAATGGAACAAAAAAGAAGAAAGAAGAGACATAAAGGAATACAAGAAAACAAAAAGACGACAGGCAAAAAGAAATGGTTAGCAATTGCACGTTTCGATCGTGCGACCTCCGGGTTATGAGCCCGGCGCGCTTCCACTGCGCCAAATTGCTTTGTTTCCAATCTTTGTTGGCCGGCGAGTCGTTGAGAGGGTCTACGAGGACGATGCTGCAGGAGAACGGAACACCTCGTCTTGCATTGATGCGCTTCTTTTTTTTTTGTCTTTCACCTGTCCGCACCGGCTTCGATGAGGGCCTTGGCAAGTGTCGGATTTCCCTTTTCCTCGGCGATTCTGAGCGCAGTGCCCAGATCATAGTGCTAGTTGGCCGGTTCTGGTTGATCTTGGATTAATTCGAGGGCGAGAGCAGTGTAATTCAACTCGACGGCAATACACAGAGGGCTCAGAGGCAGTTTCTAGTGATTACTAAGCCTCCAGGTAAAAGTCCTCCATGCGAGCCAAGCTTTGTTGTCTTTGTTGAAGAACCGTCTCAGCAGGGTTTTGGTTGTATCATCCAGCTGAGGGGCGCGCTCCAGATGACTCTTCCAGGTGGTCGCAGCGTACTCTCGGAAGAAGGCATCACACATAGTCTCTCCTGGTCGGCAATTTCCCAAACCCGCGGGAAGCTAATGTACCGGAGACACAGCTGCCCTAGACGTACATGTTGGGTGCAGGAAGGCTGTGCTTCGCCATCTGGGTCATCTCTTCGGCTCGATAACTTGCGGCGTAGGTATTGTTTATCGGTGAAGTGCATAACCGTCAGACTTGTCATGGCAAATGTTGCCAGACGAAGTAAGGAAATGGCCCGAGACCTATCACACGCTGGGAGTCGCTCGACTTGGGCCCATGAATGATCATAGAGAGCCTCCAGGCTTAGTAGCGCTTCTTCGACGGCGCTGAGGAGTTGATCTCGATTCATTCGACTGTTGAGATGATCTGCTTGCAGCTTCATCCACAAGAACTGGCCATGACACCGGTCAGCCATTCGCTCGGCGACCTCAGTCCTGACTTTCTCGCTCTGGTCAGGCAGATGCTTGTTCACAAGACTCTTTGCATAATGCAATGTCAGCCCGCACGTCTTCGGCATTAACCCGACACTCGAAAATTTCCATCGCGGTTCCAGCCGTGAGAACCTCTCGAATCTCATCGGTAGGTCTGCTCACGATCAGGAGTCGCGTTTGTGTTCCCACTATTGCATCTTTGATAATATCAAGACAGCGAGCCACACCCAGGGCGGCAAGGTGACCTTCCGAAGAACACTCGTCCAGTCCATCCAGAACCAGGATGCATCGGAACCACTTCCTCTGGGGGACTTCGCCGAGCAAGCCTTCCAGGCAATCTGGTGAAGCACGCAGGTCGTCGGTCCGCTCCCACCTTCGACGGATCAAATCGAATGCGCCCTGGTCCTGAATCGCAAGTTGAAACAACCATGATCGAATAGCAGCTGGGTAGAGTTCGCGACTCTCAGAGGCGGTCTGGAAGCAGTATGCCACTTCCACTTCGTCCACTTTCATTATGTCTGTGAGATATTCAACGACTCTACCACACAGCACCGACTTTCCGCAGCCCAGTGGACCGTTGATCCAGGATTCCAGAGAATCTTTGGCTTTGAGGCTGAGAACTTCAGAGATATCCAACCTATAAATTCTGGACGTTTGAGAATCCAGTCGCAGGTGCCGCCCTGTCTTGATTGTATGAGGGCGTCGAGTCGCTGCTTGGGAAGACTGTCATCGCCCGTCAACCAGGGACGTAGCTCGGGGAGCATTTCGGCTGGAGTGCATTAGTGTGTGAATATCTAAGCATTACTGCGTGGAAGAATTTGGTTTTACCTCGTATGATTGTCTTCAAGCAGGTCAATCTCTGGATAATCTCAAACGCCGGCAAGTATTCATCTGCATCACGTCAGACATTCAAGTTCTCCCAAGATATTCGTAGAGCATAACGAACCTGGAAACCAGTCCGGGGCTGTCTGATCCTGTTCGCCACCAAAAGGTATTAAGGGGGCATTAAGGACTAAAAAGGTACGTGGGCGTAACTTCATATACTGCTACCCCTAACCCATTTACTAATCAAACTATCAACTTTTCTATAATTAGAAAGAAGAGTGGAAGGGGGTTATATTTTGCTGGGCCGCGAGCAGACGCGGGAATCCTGCAGTGTTTCTCCAAGGAGCACCAGGACATGCAGACATCGCACCAGGTCTCGGAGAACGCCCACCTGGTCTTCACCTCGCTCTTTTCCCCAGATGACCCAGACTGCCCTCAGGCTGCTCGAGGTAGGCCTCTCGAGGACACGAATAACGTCAATCATCTCCAACACCTCCCGCACATCACGTCGAAGCTCTGCATCATTCAACATCGGATGACGATTCGTCCGCGTCGAGCATGCATCGAGGCCCACGTTCAAGCCCCAGTTCGCTAGACGCAGCCGTTGCGCTTTAAAGTCCGTGGTTAGACGGCTTTCTTCTGGAACGACATGGTCGATGACGTTCAGGCATGAGGTGAAGAGGTTGGCAAGATCATTTACCTCGGTTGTAGCTCTTGTGGTGTCCATCTCGTCGGCTAGGATGGAGTGGCGTGTACGAAGTAGACGCGGGGTTGGAGAAAGCAGCATAGGACGTGGTGGTGGATCAGTGGTTACCTTATATGGGGTGGCTTGCATGCGTCCAAGGTGTGGATTGCCTCGTAGCAGCCCAGAGATTGCCTGTCGTAATGATATTGACGTGGCTATGTCTGATTCATGCAATGTTACAATGCGAGTTTTACGCCCAGGAAAGTGTCGTTGGGAGGAAGCACGACCGCATCGTCGTGATGTTGAGGGCGCAGTGCAACAGCCATGACATCATCTTTGGTGGCAAGACCACATAAAATGAGGTACCTGCCCTCTCGAAACTGGCACCAACCATATGACGATTTCGAGCAGTCTCCCACACAAGGCATACGAATCAGCTTGTCTTTTGAATAGGTTTGCTTCAAAAGATACGTCGATTTATGCTGAAGGATCTGAACGAGGATCCAACGCAAAGGACTAAATCCTAATAGAATGAGACCGGCCTGGCAGCCAGGCCAGTCCATACGTGACCAAGCTTCGAATCCATCAATCAGTTCGTAAAGCCAAAAAATCCATGCGATGGAAATGCTGTCCAATTGAGTCTAGCAGATCCCAGAGCAGAAAAAACCAGTTGCCGTATGTGTATTCAGTCATTAGTGCAGGTTGGATTCACCAGCCAAGGAAACATATGCGCCCCCGACGCATCACCCCATCGCAAGTTACCTACAAGATAGAGACTGAACAATTTTGAGTGCCTAGAGCATACACTATTTACTGCGCCCATATTATAATTCCCTGGATCTACCTGTCTATAAAGCAGAAACGGCCCGGCTTAGTCTTCTTGGAGGCAGAAGATTGCTCCTCGGCGGATGCCACCCTCAGTGGGGAGTTTCACTCAAACATACAACGTATATCATCTTATAATGCTCCTATAGGGATTGTTTCCACTACGTTCAGGTGAGCAGTGATAAATCTGGGCTTGTTCGCCTTACTTAGAAATACATCCAAGATGGTCAATATTATTTCCATTTCTCTCCCTGGCCACCATCGCTGTCATGGCTCCTCGCCCGGCCGATAACCGCCAATCATGGCTGTTCTACGGCGGCTATAACCTCCTAAAGCAAGTCAAGAAGCTTCCCACAAGTAAGTACTCATGCTCCATTGCAAGTAAAGTCTCTGATCCTTCCTCGGCGACTGCCTCTCTCAGATGTTGCTGGTGCTCAGCGTCAACAACGTGGACATTAACGAGGACTCGATCGACCAGCCGTACTTCTTTTGCACTGATGCTCCTAATGGTGAGATCGAATATCTGCACGGCTGCGATTTATGTATCCATGGTGGAATAAATAACAATGACTCCTGCTGAGTGATGGACATACGTGCCTTTAGAGACATGACGGGGTGCGGCGCTTGCCTGGCTTCCTCGCCCAAAAAAGGACACCTGTTTTGAATTTGTGCGAATATTCCATATTAGAACGCTACCTAGATCTATAACACCTGAAATTAACTCCTTCTCCCCTTATGTCTTCCATTCACCTTAATTGACATGTCATGATCATCTCTCAAGTACCGTGATTTGGGCCTCGATGTTACGAGCATTGAGCAGGTCCAAGGTTCATCGAAGTTCCCTGGTTGGAATGACGTTACTCAGGAGATATGAGACTTGTACCCATCGCCTCGCAGAAACCAATTCGAAAGTCACACGACACAAAAAAAGCCCTCCCTGAAAATGCGCATCGGGTTCCTGGATTTCTGAGGACAATCAATTTGGTCACAGTTCATCCGCGCGAAGGGTGACTCCCTAACCTATACTACATGTGGATTGTATAAGGAACCCATTGCTGTTAGAAGAAACGTGAAACAAGGGGCTGAAAGTCTGATCAGTAATAGCTATTAAGTATTTGTAGTGATATTTCGCATTTCCTACACTTCCTCCATTTCATCTCAGTCTCTAAAGTCTTCTGATTTCCTTGCCTTGTCATGATGGTGGTGGACATGTGTGAGTGGGCCACGCATTTGGTGTGCACAAATTCACAATTTGTGCACTAATGCGCGCGTTCCTTCTTAGACGATGGGGTTCCCGAGACATGTCTTGGACGGGGAAGCGGTCCGGAATCCAGGGGACGATCGGCATTTGTAGCGTCAGGCACTCAACGTTGAAGGATAAAAATGTTGTCGATGGCTTTCGGGAAATCTTCCTGTGTCTCGTGCTAATTATCCGTAGTTATCCATACTCCGTTCCGTACGGCCCTCACCTCCAAGGCAGCCCTGGGGGAACCATGCAAGTCATCCTGAATGCTACACAAGGAAATTATCCCTCCGTGCCAAGAAGGAGGATCGATTAACCTGCCGATATGCTATGTTAGTCCTGATGCTCAAACACTCGGTGCAAGAGATTGAGAAGGGGATAATGTCAATCCACGCCATGATGACAGAACAAAGTCATCCCATGTCTGTTTGATAAGCCCATTCCAACCCTCAAGTTCCCCTCGCAACCCTTGCAGAAATGGCGACTCACTCACGGCCGTGTCGTCATGTTTCCCTTCTCGGACACAGATAAGCGGCGGCCAAGGCTCCATCCCCCCATATCCGACCAATCACGTCCCGTCAGCAGCGGACAGCGCGCCACGGTCGGACAGCCACGCAGCGCTGGAATAGGGCCCGAGCCGCCAACGCCCAGCGGACAGCCACTAAACGACGACCGCTAACGCGCGAACCCAGTCGCTGCAAGCCCCGGTGCGGGACGCCATGAACCACGGCGCCAACCGGGGACGTCCACATGACATGGACAGGGAGTCAAGTCTGCAGCTGTTTTTTTTCTCTCTCATCTCAGCTCGCATTCCCTCGACCAGCCACCAGCTTGCCACCTCCTGTTTATATCTTGATTACTTCC
>JAMQMW010002994.1:1361-11906 GCA_024115155.1 Thelonectria blattea
CCTGGTGCGACGCTTTGTCAACCCCCGAAACGTCGGCCGTCGGATCTTACCCCGTCAGAGTGTCGCGACGTGGGTTTCGGCAGTGTTGGAGGTTGCCGGTAGTTGGCGAGGCGAGGTTATTAGGCACGATGTGTGAAAAAGTGCCTCTTTTAGGGATGCTTGCTTGGGTGTGTTGGATGTGTTCAAACAAATCGAGTCCTTTATCAAATTGCCCACAAGATTGCTATGACAAACTCTGCTCAGATCAACGGAGCACCTCTACCAGAACCCGAAAATGTGCCTTGCCATGTCCCATAGCAACTCCAACTCTTCATCCAAATCTCAACTAGTCGAATGGTTGACGCTATTTGCGAGTGATGCGGTCTTGGAAGCGGTCGAAAATGTCTCCGTGCTCTTCAGTGCCGGGCTGCGACATTCGGGAGTCTTCTCGGCGATGCTCTCCTGTCCTAGGCTTCGGCCTTTGAGACTCTCGTTGGCGACGCTCTTCCGTACCACGCTGCAGCCTTGGAGACTCTTGCTGACGACGCTCTCTCGTGCCAGGTTTCGGCCTCCGGGACTCTTGTTGGCGATGCTCCTCCCTGCTCGGTCTCAGTCTTCGAGACTCCTGTAGGTCATGAAGACTGCCCATCGTGTATGGGTGGTCTGGCCCACCAATCTGCAGAAAACCGTTGTATGCCCTCTCATACCAGACAGCGGCATTCGAGAAGTCTCCCTGGCCGTAAGCGTTGCCTCCTAGCCGACTAAGTATGGTTATTGTGTCGTAGGCATCGTGTCCTTGCGTTCTCTGGCACACATCAAGACATTGCAGCAACATGCGTTTTGCTTCGTCATGCGCGCCTTGGTCCCCCAAACATGATGCAAGATTGGCACTGATGAATAGAGTTTGTGGATGCTCACTGCCGTGGATTTTTTTCAGCCGACTGGAGTGCACTTCGGAACACCTGCTCTGCCTCATCAGGTCTGCCTGACTTTTTCAAGATCAATGCGAGACGAATTTGACAGTCAATGGTGTTGGGATGGTCTCGAGTGTGGGTTCGTTCGGATGCGTCAAGAGCGCGTCGGGCCAAGTCGACTGCCGCATCGAAGCTGCCCAGGTCGGCAAGTGTTTCTGCCAGGCAGCCCATACAATCCAGTGTAAGCCCATCCTCCGTCCCAAGCGCGCTTCTGAGTATCTGCTCTGCTTCCACCAACTTTTTCTGCGCCATCAATGAAAATCCGAGTGAATTCTGGATCGAAAGGCTGTACCTAGACCTCACACTCGGATTTTAACTTTGACGGCAAACTTGTTCCGACTCCTCAAACACCCCCCTCCGGTTCAAAAGAGTTGCAAGAAGATTGACTACTGGAAGTCTATCTTGATGCTGTCTACCATGAACACCTTCTTTGAGGCTGAGACATCTCTGCGCCATTTGTTCTGCCTCCCGTTCCCGTCCTTTAATGAATCGATACTGCGCTGCCTTGCGTAACAAGTCGGCCAACGTATCCGCCCAGGCATGTGCCATGTCGGTTGTTTTATCCGCAAGAAGCCCATCGATGTGCGGCTCCAACATCTGGCAAACTGCAATATCTTCAAAAGATCCCTCTGGATAGACGGATTCCATGACTTGGAGAAATGTCCCGTTCCATTTCTGAACATCCTCAAATGCTGACAGCCAGACTGCGGAACATTGCTTTACCCACATGTGCATTTCGAACAAGTCTTCGTCGTCGGCTTTGGTGATCAACGAGTATTGACGCAACACGGCCATGTCGTCGTCCATATTACTTCGCCGCCTCTTACAGTGACGCATATAACCCTCCAGCACGAGGCCTGGGATTCCATGGGGGTTGAGGAAGCTCATGAAGAGGAGCAATTCACTTGCTGAAGAGTGTTCCTCGCGGATCTTCTCAAACGTCATCTGCCACGTCTTGATGATGGAATCAGAGGCAGACTCGTCTCGTCGTCGATCGCCAAACCGTTTCATCAGGATGCTCCGTCTTCCATCATCTCGTTGAAACTCCTCAAGGAAGCGCGCCACTGACATGCTAGGCTGGCAGTTGATGAAAGCCGCTGCGTGGGTAATGGCGAGAGGCATATAGCCAAGGTATGCCAACAGCTGAGGTGCTAAGGACACGTCATAAGCGTCCCCGAGTTTGTTTTGCAGCAGTTGATTTGCTTGGTCCACCTCCATAGCTTGCACTATGAATATGCTCCGGGGTCCGTCGGCGAGCTTAATGGCGGCCTCTTGGCTGCGAGACGTGACCAGAATCGAACCGTTCCCAGTTTTGGGTAAGAAAGAGGCAAGCGACTTTTGCCCCGAAGCCGAGAAGAGCACCTCGACATCATCGGCGTTATCGAGAACCATCTCCCAGGGGCCGTTGTCCTCGAGGCTGAGCCACTCAAAGACCAGCTGTAGCACATTCGCGTTGGGGTCGTCCCGCCCTGGCAACTTCAGCCTGCTTGCAATGAGTTGAAAGTCCTCCTTGAAGCGCTCTCTGCTGCTGGCGTGGACCCAAAAGACCCATTTGTGTGGCGATTGTTCGCGGATCTGGTGAGCGTAGTGTATGGCTATCTGGGATTTCCTTGTCTCGTTAGATGTTGAACGCGGCGTAATGATGCATTGCTACTTACCCCATGCCGCCAAACCCAACCAGCGCTGCACAAGCACCGGGACTGGTGAGCTTCTCCGAGACCCATTTGGAGATGTCCGGGCGATGGATGAACTTGGGATCGGGCGGAAAGGGTACGGTAGAGAGAGGTTTCGGAGCGGCTGACGAGTGAAGATTGTCGGCATGTGCGGGTTGCCCGTTGAAGTAGAAGTTGCTGGTTCCGCCGTTGGAAGTGTGAACTCCTGCCACGGTATTATGGCCGTCCACATTGCCATGGAAGTGAAGAGAGGAATCCATCACGACTGCATGGGTCGTCACAAGAGATGTGCCGCTAGGATTGTAGAGAAATGGGAGAGATGCAAAGGCCACGCACGAGGTCGGCGTGATGATTGAGAAAGATGCCGATGGAAGAAAAGAAGAGAAAAGGGAAGAAGCTGAGAGTGTTTGATTAAGCGCTGAGAGCCATCTCCTTCTTCGTTGGTTGGGGGCAATGTGCAGAAGGACCCCGCTCAGCTGAAGGCCATCCAAGCCACATGCTGACTGTCTCATCTGAAGGCAGGTGCTTCTAACGTGCAGCTGCCTCATCTACTAATTACCTACTTTCTACCGTCCACTACAAAGGAACAAAAGTCCCGTTCCGACACTCGATGCCCATGTTCGGGTTCAAATCGCCCTGCGCATTCATGCAAATCACGGTCGGTGCACTCAGATCCTGGGGATAGATGCGAATGTCATCAAAGGTGAAGCCCTGGCACGACTCGTCGTCGTAGCACTCGAGGATGATGGCCTCGTTGTGCTGCAGGTCCGGGAGGCCGACGTTGTACCAGCAAGGCTAGAGAGGTCAGACAATGCCGCGACAGAGAGAGAGAGAAGAGAGAGAGAGAGAGAGAATGGCTTACATCCGACGCACAAGAGCCATCTCCCGGCTGGTACGAGTTGATGGACCCCCGCCAGTTGGACCAAGTAAAGTCCTGCATGGCCACGGACTGGTTCGTCGGGCGGCCGCTGGTGGCCTTGTTCTGGTCCCAGTAGGTCTGCGTGATGAAGACGGGGAAGGTGACGTTGAAGAGGCGAATGTTGCTCCATTGCACGTTCTTGACGAGACCTTGCCCGCCCGTCCAGGACTTGAGCCGCGAGGCATACAGCCCGCCCGCAAAGGTAATGTCGTCAAAGGTGATGTCGGACACGTTGACAAACTTTGTGTAGTCGGACCCCAGCGACCCGATGCTCAGGCCGTGAGTCTGGTAGCCCACGGTGCTCCTCTGCACCAGCACGTTGTGCGCTCCGTCCGTAATGGCGATGGCATCGTCGCCGTTGTAGATGACGCAGTCCGTCACGGTCACGTCGGTGGCGGCGATGCCGAAGCCGTCCGTGTTGAAGGGGAAGCTGCCGCTCTCGGACACGGCGTCGACGATGGCGTGCGAGATGGCGATGTTGGAGCCCTTGACCGACACGTTCCACCCGATGGGCTTCCACGACTTGAGGTGCTTGATGGCGCCGTTGGTCACCTGGAAGCGCATCAGGTGAGGCCGGTTGGCCAGGCCCGTCGAGCCCGCCGGGTTGGCATCCCACCACTGCTGCCCGTAGGAACGGATCCATCCGGTGGTGATCTAGACGGTTAGCTACCCGTGATTAGGGGCACTTCGACGGAGAACGTACATCTTCGCTCCCCACGTACTGCACGTTCGTCCCCTTCAGGTCGAACCAGTACACCGACCCGCCGCCGGCCGCGACAATCTCCTGCACGTACGAGATGTTCCGCGGCAGGTTCAGGTTTCCCTGGACCGAGATGACCACGTTGGACAGGTTCGTGGCCACGACGGGCTCGTAGACGTTGTAGTCGTAGCCCTTTTGGAACAGGATGGTCGAGTCCTCGGCGCACTGGGCAAAGACCTTTTGGATGGCGGCCGCGTCGGATTTCGTCCCGTTGGTGGCGGGCACCACGCACGTCTTTGCGAAGACGGCCGGCGAGAAGGTGGCGAGCAGGAGGGAGACGAGTTTCCAGGCCATATTTGGAGGAGGGGATGGGGGGGTTGAGGAGAGGTGGTGGTGGATGTGGCCATGGCAGCAACCAACTGGCTTTATAGTAGGTAGACAGATATATTGACTTTTGTGCTAATTAACAAGGATCACATACATTTAATCCCTTTGCCGTGTCTATCACGAACATGGGCAACTATGAAGGAGCACCGCCCCGGGGTCCAGAGCCGCTGAGTGGGTGGAAAAACATGGACCGAAATCACGGTGGAGAGAGGCCGCGATCCGGGGAAGCAGTGGAAGCGGAGAATGTTGCGGGGGGGCGATGTGATGCTTCTCACGGCGTGATCTAATCAAGT
The DNA here is from genome assembly GCA_024115155.1 of Thelonectria blattea. Classification (NCBI taxonomy): domain Eukaryota; kingdom Fungi; phylum Ascomycota; class Sordariomycetes; order Hypocreales; family Nectriaceae; genus Thelonectria; species Thelonectria blattea. The sequence goes on from JAMQMW010002994.1 coordinate 6,287, forward strand.
CTTGGTCTTTTCTTCTTGATTGCTTCTAGAAGTCGTGGTGATTGCAGCGAGGTCGTGGTGGAAGTGCGGTGCGAGGTTGCAAAGTCGAAGACATCCAACTTACACTTTCAACTAAGAAAAGGGGCCAAACTTTTACGCTTACTTTAAGGAATTGGGGCCGGGGAATCCTGACGCGCCTTGAAACGTTGTGTTATTGCAGCCCCTCGCGTTCCTCTTCTCTCTCCAGCTGGGCGTTGCGTTGGGGCGAACAGGGTTGAAACGGAGACTTTCCCTTCAGAGACTCCCGCGTCGCCCGGATTGGTTGTCTGTTGTGAGATGCGATGTGGCCGGAGGGTAATTTTCCCGCATTGGTTTGGATTTCATGTGATCGTGTACCTGGCGGCATCGGTCTGCCGTCTTGGCGAGGAAGATGGTGGTTGGTGATGAGGGAGGAACTGGTTGGGAGGTGTTAGTGAGGGTTCAGGCTTGATGCCATTGATGGAAAAGATGGAGGTGATTGCTTGGCTGGAAGAGACGTGGTGAGATGATGAAGGTACGGATACGTACAAGCCGAACCCCAAGTGGCAGCACAGGCACGGTTGAAATAAACGTCGGACCAGTCTTCCATTTCGAACCGGCGCCATCGGAAGAGTCAATTAGAAGCTGACCACTCTTGTGCTAGAACTTTACGCGGACTGTGGCGCAGCGCAGATTAAGAAACAAGAAAGAATGTTGGCTGCGCTCGACATGATGAAACGCCAGCCGTCCGACCTCCTCGGACAGAGGTTGACACCTGGGAAGGATCCCGAAGGATGCAGCTGATGTGAGGCGGGAGGCGGGGAGATGCGGGTGCGGTAGCGTTGGAGGCTCTGGAGCAATATATCTGATGTAGAGATTGTTGGGTTTGTGTGTATGGAGTGGTGATGGATCCGAGAGTCCGTCACGTTCGGAGGTTGAGGGTTGGGTCGGGTGGGCTGATGTTGGAGGATGTCGTGGGTTTGGGGAGGAGGGAGAGATGGCTTTTCGTGATGCGATGGTTGAGGTGATTGAGAAGTTCTGCAGTGTTGCGGCGTGCAAGGTGTTTATCTGCTTGAATTTATGCCGGCGAATGTGTAGGTTGTTGATTAATTGTGCATGAGGTTGAGGTGTTCGAATCCACGGGCAGTATCGATGTGTGATGTTGGGTGCACCTTCCCCAACCGCAATAAGGTACTAAGAATACCTACCACCTGTCATCTTCCTTCCACAACCAACACCACCACCACCAATAATGAAGGGAAAAACAACAATCATACGTCCTTCCTCACCAGCCACTATCCACCATCAACCATCAATCATCCATCATCCATCATCCTTCTCCACTACAGCCCCAGCCCGCCGCGGCCCTGGGCGGACACCCGCTCGTTCCTCGTCCGGTTTCTGACGAGCCAAGACTTCCCTCGGCCATGCAAAGGGGAATTCCCGAGCCCACGGAGCCGTGGGAGGGGTCATCGGTCCGTCGTTGAACGGCGTGCCGTGTGGGCACCGGACGTTGGAGAGGATAGGATGTATAGGATGCATGGTTGGTGGTGAGTGAGGATCTGGGTGAGGGAGTGGGAGCAGACAGAACAGATGGATATAAGAAGAGGGCGTTTCTTGATCTGGAACGAACAATCCATTTCAAGCCAGCGAGTTTTCCTTTCCTTTCTTGTTGAGCTGTCTTGTTAAGCTTCTCTCGTCAGCGCTCTCTTTCTGTCTGTCTTCTGTCCCATTTCCATCCCCCACCCTCTTCTCTCCTACTCCCCTCCTGTCCTTCTCTATCATCCACAACCATGCAAAACCTCGAACAAATCCCAGAGCCACGAGGCCTCCCCTTCCTCGGGAACATCACAGAATTCACCACAAGCCCCCTCAACGACCTGGGCCGCCTCGCCGACCAATACGGCTCCATCTACCGAATACGTCTCATGGGCCAGTCCCTCATCTTCTGCTCGTCCAATGCCCTGGTAAACGAGCTCTGCGACGAGAAGCGCTTTAAGAAGACGCTCAAGACGTTGCTGTCCATTGTCCGAGAGGGCGTATACGATGGGTTATTCACGGTAGGTCAATGCCCAGATATCTACATAACACCACTCTTCTCACACATAGTCTACCTAGGCCTCTGAAGACGAACCCAACTGGGGAAAAGCACACCGCATCCTCATCCCAGCCTTTGGCCCCCTATCCATCCGCGGCATGTTCCCCGACATGCACGACATTGCCACCCAGCTCGCCCTCAAGTTCGCCCGCCACGGCTCCCACACGCCCATCCACGCCGCCGACGACTTCACGCGCCTCGCCCTCGACACACTGGCCCTCTGCGCCATGGACTTTCGCTTTAACTCCTTCTACCGCCGCGACATGCACCCCTTCGTCGCCGCCATGACCGACTTCTTGAGCGAGTGCACCGCTCGCCAACAGCGTCCACCCGTAGCCCCCGAGTGGTTGTATCGAAAGGCGAACGAGAAGTTTGCGGCGGATATCGCAGCCATGAAGGAGACGGCTGACGAGGTGGTTGCGTTGAGGAAGGCGAATCCGAGGGGCAGGAAAGATTTGCTAGCGGCCATGTTGGAGGGGGTTGATCCGTTGACGGGGGAGAGGTTGAGTGATGAGAATATCACGTATCAGCTGACGACGTTTTTGATTGCTGGGCATGAGACTACGTCGGGATTGTTGTCGTTTTGCTTCTACTTGCTGCTTACGCATCCGGAGGAGTATCAGAAGATCCAGGACGAGGTCGACCAGGTCGTGGGCCGTGAGCCCATTACAGTCGATCACCTCACCAAGTTCCCGCGGATGAACGCTGTGTGCCCCCCTATTCACGACCCCCTAAATACTCTCGACTAATAGCCCCAGGTCATCCGCGAAGCCCTCCGCCTCCACGCCACCATCGGAGCCTTTGGCGTCGAAGCCTACGAAGACACCATCGTCGGCGGCAAGTACCTCGTCAAAAAGGGCGAAGTCATCAGCGCCCTCCTCGGCAAAGCCCACGTCGACCCCGAGGTCTTTGGAGAAGATGCTCACGACTTCAAGCCTGACCGCATGACGGACGAAAACTTTTCCCGCCTCAACGAGCGCTTCCCGAACTGCTGGAAGCCCTTTGGCAACGGCAAGCGGTCGTGCATCGGGCGGCCGTTTGTCATGCAGGAAGTGTTGCTGGCCATGGCGATGCTGTTCCAGAATTTCACGTTTACGATGGACGATCCGGACTATGAGTTGGTTATCAAGGAGACGATTACAATCAAGCCTGATAACTTTTATATGCGGGCTGAGCTGCGACACGGGATGACGCCGTCGGAGCTGGAGCGGCGACTCGCCGGGAAGGCGGGAGGTTGGGACGACAGTTCGACAACCAAGACAGACGGAGACGAGACATCACCAGGGAAGCCCATGGCCGTGTTCTACGGCTCTAACAGCGGCACCTGCGAAGCCCTCGCCCAACGCCTCGCCGCCGACGCTCCCAGCCATGGCTTCACGGCCACCGTCGCACCCCTCGATGACGCAACGGATAACATTCCCAAAGACCGCCCCGTTGTGGTGGTGACGGCCTCGTACGAGGGCCAGCCGGCAGGAAACGCGGCGCACTTCGTGAAGTGGCTGGAGAAGCTCCAGGGAAGCGAGACAACTGGAGTTGATTACGCCGTGTTTGGTTGTGGCCATCATGACTGGACGCAGACCTTTTACCGAATCCCTAAGCTTGTCGATGCTGCCCTGGAGGAGCACGGGGGAAAGAGGTTGGTGGCCATGGGCCACGCTGATGCTGCCGAGAGCGACATGTTCTCCGACTTTGAGGCCTGGGAAGACGAGCTCCTCTGGCCAGCCCTGGCGAACAAGTACGGCTCCAACCTCCCGGATGAGAGTCCAAAGTCCAGCCTCTCCATCCAAGTCTCAACCCCCCGCCGCACAACCCTCCGCCAAGACGTCCAAGAAGCCCTCGTCCTATCAACCCGCACACTCACCACCTCCGGCCCGCCCAAGATGCACATGGAGGTAGAGCTGCCCGCGGGGATGACGTACCGCGCGGGAGACTACCTGGCCGTGCTACCCGTCAACCCGCGGGCGACAGTCTCCCGAGTGTTTCGCCGGTTCGACTTGGCGTGGGACGCGGCGCTGAAGATCCGATCTGACGGGCCGACGACGTTGCCGACGGGGGGAGAGGTTTCCGCGTGGGATGTGTTTAGTGCATATGTCGAGCTTTCGCAGGTGGCTACGAAAAGAGTGAGTGCACCTTGAGATTGCTGTGAGGGGGAGTTACTAATCGGAGTAGAATATTCTTGCGCTGGTTGAGGCCACGCAGGATAAGAGCACTGTCAAGGCCCTCGAGGACCTCGCTGGAGATGACTACCAGGATGAGATTGCCGCCAAGCGCGTGTCTGTCCTGGAACTCCTCGAGCGGTTCCAGGCCGTGAACCTGTCTATCGGGTCATACCTCGCAATGCTACCTCCCATGCGAGTCCGTCAATAGTAAGTTCTCCCTCCCTCCCCTCAAGACCATACTGACCTCCCTTCCAGCTCAATCTCCTCTTCCCCCCTCGCCGACCCCCGCAAAGCAACCCTCACCTACTCCCTCCTTAATACGCCTTCCCACTCCGGTCACGCCCTCCACCTCGGCGTCGCAACCACCTTCCTCTCCTCACTCGCCCCTGGGGATAAGCTCTCCGTCGCCGTGCGTCCCTCACCGGCCTCCTTCCACCTCCCTCCCACCCCGTCCTCCACCCCCATCATCCTCATAGCCGCGGGCACCGGCCTAGCCCCCTTCCGCGGCTTCATCCAAGAACGCGCCGCGCTCCTCGCCGCCGGCCGTTCCCTAGCTCCCGCGCTGCTCTTCTACGGGTGTCGCGACCCGGCCGTCGACGACTTGTACGCCGACGAACTCGCAGCTTGGCAAGAAGACGGGGCTATCGACGTGCGTCGCGCTTATTCGCGAGCGTCGCATCTTTCCGAGGGGTGCGCGCGCGTGCAGGACCGCTTGGTCCACGATCGAGCAGATATTTTCCCTCTGTGGGATCGGGGAGCCAAGGCGTTTATTTGCGGGAGCAGGGAGGTTGGCAAGGCGGTGGAGGAGGTGTGTGTGAGGCTGACGAGGGAGTGGTCGAGGGAGAATCTGGGGAGGGATGTGGGCGAGGAGGAGGCGAGGGCTTGGGTCGAGGAGAAGAGGAATGAGAGGTTTGCTACGGATGTGTTTGACTAGAGGGGTTACTTGACGATCTTTAGATGTACTTAAGCGTGTTTTTCCTTTTTTTCATTTAGGATATTTATGAGAATGTAGGCCTGTTCAAAGGATAAGTATCCGTAGGTATCTATGGATAATAACGTACATTAAGGGCAACGTTGACACTCGTCACTGACATGTCAACCCGGGGAAGCAGAGTCAACTTGGAAATACCATCGCTTCCAGTTGAACACTGCACTGCAGGAATGGAACACAAATGTGCTTTTACCATGCCAACTTGCAGTGGGAGTACATAAGATGTGGACTTCAACCTTGATTACTTCGTATATGCCAGCCCTGGTTTCACTGCAACTTTAGCATGGGGAAGCCAGCTGGCCGCAGAGCAGAGTCTTGAGAGTCAGACTTGGAAGGATCATGGCTTCCAGCACGGCCCTGCATGAATGCAACCCA
>JAMQMW010000305.1:0-26577 GCA_024115155.1 Thelonectria blattea
ATTCATCCGCTGATCCAACAATGTCCAAACCAACTCGAACCCCCCCCTCTCTCCCTTTTTTGCATATCCGTCCACCTTGAAACTCGACCGAACCTCAGCCGTCTCCAATTTTAGAACCCCAAGACCCCAAGACGCAACAAACAAAAAAGAAGCGACGACGACGGCGGCGGTGGCAGTGGTGAGTGCACCCGGTATAGGTACCGAATGCCTGTTCCTATCCTAACACAGAGTGTTATGCATGTAGTCGTCCGTGGACACAAGAATGACCACTTCTCCGACGTCGTTCGTCAAAGAAATCCTTCGGCCAACTCTCTTCCATTAAGCATGCATTTTACCCACATCAATATATCGCAAAAAGAGGTGACAAGCAAGGCAAGAAGCCAATTTATCTTGACTTCCTTGCCCCGAACTGGGACTCGGCCCCGAAAGGAGTTGCGAAGATATGGAGCAATTCACTGTCAAACCCATTCAACCTCGACCGAATTCCTTTGTAGGGTATCCCGCCGGACCCCTCCAAAAAGAAACTAGCAAGCATCACGGGCGAAGCGGACCATGGGACAATCAGGTCATGCCGCCCCGAGTTCCAATAAAACCCCATAACGAAGAACATGGACGATTTCTTTCTTGCAACTGTCCCCGTACAAAGGACAACGTGCTAACGTATTCGTACAGTACGTACCATCGAGGCCATCCTGCCTGGGCAGATGCAAAAGCGGTGTGATGACATGGCGAGCCTCATTTGACTGAACCCCTGACGACCACGGCCGGTGGTAATTTAGATCTTCGCGCCTTCTTGTTGCGAACCAGCAGTGACCTTCTTTCTCGAGCTGTCATCACTGTCAATATTTTTTAATTAATTACGCCCCCCAGGCCCGTCCCGCGGCCTCGTGGGATGGACGAGGCCGGCGGCTGCTCTAATTAAACCGGTTCGTTTTTTGTGGTGTTGCTCTTTCAGCTCACTTCTCGCCAATCAAGACGGAAAATAGTTCCACTCTGGTTCTTGGTCCAGCTGTTGACGGACTGGGCTGTTAGTGGTGAGGTGTTTTCCTTCCTCTTTTCAGGGTCCAGCGCGTTGTTGATCACACGGAGATCGACAGCGAAAGGGGTCCCTGAGACTAAGAAGTTCTCCTCCACGACCCTGAATATCCCTCTCGGTTGAGACACGTCTGCAGCGCCCGTCGTCTTCCTAGTGCAACGCGACCATGTTTTCCGGTTTGTCCTTTTTTCGTTCCTTTTTTTCCTTTTTCCGGTCCGGGGTTGTTGTTGGTGGTGGTGGTGGTTCGCTCGCCTCCTTGAGTCTGCAGGACAAGGCTCAAAGGTGCAAGCCTCGTTCTTCGTCACACTTGGCCGTCAGCTTTGCTGCTTCTAGGCCCTGATGATGACCCCCTTTCATTCTGGAGGTTGCGTTTGTGTGTGAAGACCTAGTTCGCATCGTGAGCTGCTCCCCCATGCTTCGGAGTTACGTACCCGGAACGCGCGGGATGGTTCATGATGGGAAGGCCATGATACAGGGTATGCTCCGTAGAAGACATGATGAGGGAGGCCATGATGAAGGCCATGACCGAATCTCCCGTGCCGCACTCATACATCTGCATCTCCTTACCATCGCCCAGCTGAGCCCGTCAGATCTGATCCCCGCCATCATCATCCAAGTCCTCTGTCTATTCGTACATTTCCTCCGGTACCGAACCTCCCCCCTTTGTCATGCATCTCATCACTTAACACCAACCCAACACCAACCCACGAGCTTACGAACCCTCGCCTCCGACCCCCGGTCCTGAAACCGCATCGTCGTTTTTTCTCCATACAAAGTATATCCTTCTTCAGCAACGCCCGGTTTCAGGCGAACGGATATGGGTTCGGTGGGAGAGATGGGTAGGTGTACGGAGTAATTGGCTTACGGATAGACTTTTTGTTGTGTTGCGGGAGAGGCGACATGGGTAGCCGAGATGAGGAGGGGGGGATTGACACCGGAGAGGGAGACCGGAGGAAGACGGAGTGGGTTCCGGAGGAGAGACGGAGGGGAGGAGGGGAGGTGCCTACGGAGTACATACGGATACTGCTCCACTGCTCCGGAACCCGGGTCAAGCAAGCAAACAACGGACGGGCCGTGTCCTTGGCTGAAGAGAAATGCCAACTCGTAAAGATGCAGGGTCGTTCCCCCGTCCCATGGATCGTCATCCCGCCCCGACGCAGCCCAACCGGCATCAACCACATTTCCCAAGCCGGCGAAAGAAACCAGGAACCAAAACCAAAACCAAACCAAACCAAACCAAACTGGAAGCCAGCAACCCATCATGGTCCAGGCCAGCAATGAAAAAAGGCGCGTGTGACTCTGTACCCAAATGAATGGTGGTCAAATGAATGGTGGTCACGCACCGTCTGCCTGGCCGGCGGATGAGTGGTCCCCCCTCCTCCTCCCGAAAATCTTGTTTTCCCCATCCCGACCTGTTCCAGTCTGACGTGCATGTGCCCCGACGTCATCGGGCTCTGACAAAAAATAGGTTGCCAACCAAGCCCAAGAACAACAACCAAGTTGGCCAGCAGTGTAAAAGATTGAGGCCGGGATATGCTGGACTCGCTGGGCAGACACGACACACACTTTTTTCCTGCAGCCCAGTCCAGTGGGATGGATGGATTATTCTAGCCAAGGGGCTGATGGATGATGGCTGATAGATGATGGAGGGGTGGCTTGGCTCTTATGTCACTTGGACGGAAGGAACGTGAGGGCTGCACACATGTTTCTTTGTTCGACATATAACCCGACGTCAACCCGTCCCGTCTCTCTGCTGATCGATTCCCTCACCCATCTCACCTTAGACCCAAACCACCAAACCCGTCATCGTCGCCGACCTCACCTCATCATCCCATCAGCGGAACCTTTCTCTTTCCCATCCAACCATCATCATGGGTAAGTCCTCTCACCACCGCCACCACCCTCACCATCACCATCACTGACGTCACCCAAGTCACCCGCGACTACTCCAAGAAAAAGTTCTACCTCCAACACCCGGAACCCGACTACGCCGTCGTCCGCCGCAGCGTAACCCGCATCATCCCGGCTCCGTCGCCGCCCACGCCCTCTCCCCCTCCTCCTCTTCCTCCCGTCTACCAACTCCCACCACCGCCGCCTCCTCCTCCTCCTCCCCAACCACAACCCCCCGCCCAACAACCTCTCCCTCCTCCCCCGCCTCCGCCCGTCCAGAAACCCGAACCCAAGCCCGAACCCAAGCCTCAACCTCCCCCCGTGGTCCAAAAGCCGAAACCCCCGCCTCCTCCCCCCGAAGAAGAACCCATCGAGGTCATCGCCGTCGACGTCGAGCCGTCCCGCCGGAGAAAGAAGTCCCGCTCCAGCAGCCGGAGCCACCGCCACCACAGCCGCGACCGCGAAGTCATCATCGAGCGGGAGCGAATCGTCCCCGTCCGCGTGCCCGTGCCCGTTCCCGTCCCCGTCGAGCCCGAGTACGAGACGTATCGATACGTCGAGGGTCCTCGTCGTCACGTCCCGCCCCCGGCTCCGGCTCCCCCTCGACGCCGAATGATTACCGAAGACGAGCACTTGAGGGTCCATGTGTCGGATCGGGAGTACTATCGACGATAGCAGACTGCTTGCTGCTCCTACCAATGTATCCACGGCCATGTATGATGTGATGACGGTTTATCGAAAGAGTATATCGAAAGAGTAGAGGGTCTGCATAGTGTATTACGCGCGGAGTTTTGACGTCTTCTGAAATTATTACTCGTACACTTCATGTCTCCCTGCCTGATCAAGTGAGCTCTGCATCCACCCCAACACACTCGTAGCTGGTACGCCTAATACCTTGCAACAGACCGACGCCGCGCATAACCGTACGACCCGAGTGGTCCTTGGCCGCCGACCTGGGACGCGCCGTCGAAATCCACCATCTGCTGAGTTGTAGCCGCATGCGTTGCATATCCGTACTTCGGCCCTCCACCTGGCCCTGCAGGTCCCGACGCAAAGTACTCATCGCCCACGGCCTGAGATGCCATGGGAGGCACACCGTACGAACCCTGAGACCACTGCAGCGGCTTACGCGTCAACCACCGCGCAATGTTGCCAATCTCACCCATCCACCACAACCCCATCAAGATGACGAACAGCGTCAACGGTATGGCCACGGCCCAGTACAGCCACTGGCCCGACTCCATGTCGCGAACGTCCGTCGTGTTCATCCCAAAGATGCTCGACACGGTACTGATCGGCAAGAAGATGATGGTGACGAGCGTGAAGGCGAAGATGGCATTCTCCTGTCGGTCCTTGGTAAAGTCCATCTTGTACGTGAGTGCCTGTTGAAGGTCCACGGCGTATTTGGCGTACTGCCTGAACTCGTACTCGCGCTGTTCGACAAGTCGTGAACACTCCAGGAAGAAAAGACCCCGAAGACCGCCGGCATCGGTCGAAGGAAGCTTGGATGCTCCAGATATTTCTTGCGCAAAGTTGCCATCAAAGTCCATGTCCTCGTCCCCGGGCCTCACTGTCACCGCGTCCATGCCACCCGGTCTCGATGCCGCGTAGTACTGACCGGGGGCGTATACTGATGCCGCATGCAGGTCGTTGGGCCTCGATGCACCGTAGTCGGGCCTGAGATACGGTGCATCCGCGCCGCCGTGTCTCGATTCGGCGTAATAGCCTACGTGTCTTGGCTCAGGGTAATGCCCTTCGCCATAATCGCCACGCCTTGCTTCTGCGTAGTTGCCTCCATGCCTCGTATTCAACATTGGCCTGTGTCTTCCTGTAGCCGTCTCCTCGGCGCCGCCTTGGACGCTGACAGCCGTGAGGGAGCCTCGAATGTTGGAGACAATGGTTCGCTGTGTCCATAGCGTGCGTCTGATGGCCACCATTTCTTGCTGAACCAGGTTGAGTCGGTTCTGGTAAGACCGATCCGACGGCTTCGACGAGATGGACTCTCCCTGGAGTTCCTGTCAGTGTTGGGTTCCAGCACTGCTTCGCGCAACATACCAGGTAGTTGAGATATTGGGAATATGTCTCGCAAATGTCGTCCGACTTCCTGACCTGATCTTGCAGCAGGTTAAGTGTCATGAGTGACATGACTTCCAGGGGCATCACGCTAGTCCTCTCGAGCAAGCTCTTGTCAGGAAGCCAGTGCATCAGCTTTCCCATGCCCTTTTCAACGAGTTGTTTCATTCGACCCATACACTTGTACCAGTGCTGGCCGTTGTCAACCGCCGTCACCATGCCCATGATCGTGTAAAGCCATGCGGTGACAAATTCCTGTGGCATCTCCAGAGTAGCCCGCTCCTCTTTCGAGGCGTGAGACATGATATTCTGAAACGCAATCAGTTTGCTAGTGAAGTCTCTGAGCTCTTCTCGTATCCGAAATTGCGAGTTGTCTGATATGCCTCCGCTGTAGTTTGAACGGCTCGACTTTGGTCTCAACATTAGCCACATCCGTCGTGTTCTTATACCGAAGACTTACATTCAGCAGTGCCCGAACAGCACCCCAGAACTTGCCTGATGTCGGGTCGTCGCAATCGACAGGCAAAAAGAATCTGTAGAGTATATCTGCAGCGTTGAAAATGTCGATATTGGCCTCATACATGACCTGCTCTGTACGAGGTCCATCCCTTTCGGCGCTTTCCGGAAACTGTTGGAGGAAGTCGTAGCACTCTTTTCGAGTCGACGACAGGCACACCTTGTACATCTTGCGACCCAAGTACGACGTGTTTGACGACAGGAACTGGTGGGCGGACTCAAGATGGAGCTTGAGATCGGAAATTCCAGAAGCTGAAGACGAAGATTTGAGGGCTGTCTGAGGCAAGGTCATAACATGAAGATCTGTATCGTGACTGGGTTCAGTCTTTCCGTCCCGAGACTGAGTTTCTTCCTGAGGCTCTGGGTTTAGGATGGCTCGCGTAGGTGGCATAGGGAGGTTTCTATAGTCTCGTCAGCAAATCATTAGAAGACTGGAGCAAAACCACACTTGCCCTATTTTCATGACTATCTTGACATTATGCCGAGACCTTGAGGCAAGATGAAGGATTTTATGCCATCCACCAGCGTTGACGGGCCGGCCTCGATGCCAGAATTCAAGAGTCTTGGGCCAGAATGCCTGAAACTTTGATACAAAGGCCTGACCATGTTAGATAGTCTCAAGGTAGTGAGTCTTTTGCATACTTACGAACCACGTTTGGCACTCGTCGGTCGTGAAAGCCCATGTGACTGATTTTCCATATGAGACAAGAATCCGGCCTTCGTTCCTTGTCATGAGATCCCGAGACGGTTCCGCGTTGACCTTGAGGGCGTCGCCCTGTAAATCGGCTTGTGTCATCGTTCCGCACGTCACCAAAAGCCCTATTAAGAAAAGTCAATGCTGTAGAGCCCATAAGAGGAATGTTTTCTTACCATTGTCAATGACGACACACCACAGCTGAGCGATGTGGAAAACCTCCCCACGTTTCGCATGCCCGAGTTGGCAAACTGCTTGCTCCATGTCTCTCTGCATGCTACTTCGTGAGTACTGAGCTTGGAGCAGAGTTTGTGCAGGGAAAAGTGAGAGGTTGGAAGCCGAGAGCAGGCCCGAGTACTCTTGGAGGGAAAAGTATGGAATGCATATCCATCTGGCTGAACCAAGCGTTGAGTCGTTGTCCATTTTCTTGTGGAAAGACTTGAGAGGAATCTCAATGACACGAGGTTCTGCATATCCGACCTTGATCCCCTTTGGGTTGTACCTCGACTTGAGAGAACTCTTGGCATCTGCTCGAAGCCTGGCAATGGCCCCTTTCTCGACATTGGAGAGGTCAGGCAGACGAGAAATTTCCATCTGGGGACGTTCAGAAACCGCCTTGGTTATAAATGCCCAAGAGAAGAAAGACTCACCCACAGGTCGTCAAAGTTCATGACCTCTTGACGAACATGGCTGGAGAGAGTCAGTTGCGATCGTTCAACACTGCCGAGGGTAACTCACAGCCACCTAAAGAGAGACTGGTCACTGGATCCGTGAACTGCCGTCAGAGCAGCAGTATGCGAACCGCTGAGCTCGGCATTTCCTGTATACTGCGAAACCTTCACAATAGTGGGGGACAATGTCTTTAGCTTTCCTCGCTCGTCCTTCAGCGAGGTTCTTTCCTCAGGCTCGGGCGTTTCGGTATCGGAATCGCCGTCCCTGGATGACTCCGCGAGGGATTGCAACGGGGCGACGAACTGGAAATTCTCGAGAAGTTCCTCATCATCGCCAGCATCATGGAGGGGCGGGAATCGGCCTGGAAGACCAAGGTTCCTGTCACCAAGCTCGAAGTATGGTGAAACTCCTGGAATCCGCTCCGAATAGGCGGTAGGAGGCGACCGGGTTCCAGACACGGGTCGGCGAGCCTCGGCATCGGAGGTGTGGCGACGGGCAGGGCGAGACTCATCAGTACCTTGACGGGTTGGCTGGTTTGCCCTCCCAATTCTGTCATCCGACTCCTCATCCTCGTCATCGTAAGCATCGGAGTCGTCGTCTTCAAAGTAACGAGTAGGCGACTCTGAATATCCGAGGTGTTGAGTGGTAGCTGGTCCAGCTTCATCCCGGGGCCCAATGCCCTCAAAGTCATCATTACCAGACCCACGCCGACCTCGTCGCCAACGAACTGTTCCTTCAAGAGAAGTCTCGTCGTCTCTATCTTGCCGGGAAGGTCTTCTCTCATCGGCAGCGCTGTCTATGCTGTCATAAGTTCCGCGTCTTGGGCGCGCCCCCCTCGCGCGGGTGCGAACCGTCCGCCGAGGAGGCAGCTGTTGGCCGTGGTTAGCTGAGAACGAGAGACTGAAGAAGAAACAGGAGCATAATTATGTACCGCGGTTATTTCCTCATCTTCATCCTCGGCGAAGCGGACATGGGCAGGATTGCCATCCTCACCACGCTGCGCCATGGGGAGACGAGGAATGGGATAGAATCGCGTGGTTCGATGGCGTCTGATGGGCGATGTTGCAAATTGGACCTTGGGTGAAGTTCGGGAAGATCGGGCAGCTCAAGGGGCAACTACGGATACAATGTGCCTCCTTCCCAGTCCGGTCCGTTAAAGATGGTAATAATCAGTCGGTATCTCAGAAGGCGCGACCAAGATGCCACGATTGATCCGTCCGAGGTACGAATACTCCACAACAAAACCAGCTCACAAAGCTCACAGAAGAACAAAACGGTCCAATCTCCCTGGCTTTTTAGTGCTTACTGCTTGACTGTTTCTGTCCTAAAATGAAACCTAACACGGATCATCCCGCTTATGGCCGGCTGCCACTGGAGCATTCAACCCTGGTTCGCAGCTTCAGCTTGGTGGATCAGAACGACGAGAACTTCATCGGCAGCTTAATCATACTTACTTCTTGAATGTTTTATTCCTACACTGTTTCATTTTCATTTACCTACATATCGCTCTTCTGGACTCTCATTGCAAAACATTTCTTTCCAAATGGCCCCAAACAAGCTATTACACAAGAGGCCAGCCATTGTTCCAAATGGCCACACAATCGTGGCCCGCGCCAGGTGTGCCCGGCGGCCTGCTAAATCCTTGCTTCGTCGCGCAGGCCTTCATATTAAGATCGTATGGTTCGGACGACTGCAATGCTTCGTCATAGCGAAAAGCGGCGATAGCCCGTTTCGCCTCTGCATTCAGGCTCAAGCACCTCGCAGTTCAGTGTCCCGTTCGTGGACACAATGTGTGGGCTCTTACACCATTTGGGACGCGTGTGGGCTTTGTTGCTTTCGAAAAGCTTCTTCAGAACAGCCTCGGACGCTATGGGGCTGCTCATCGAAGGGTTGCATTGCCTCAGTAGCCGTCGGTATTCCGCCTGGTCCAGCATAAGTGTCGTGTACAGATGCTGCCAGTTCATGGTGTTGAAGACTGGCTGTGCCGCTAACCAGAAGAGAGTCGCATCGATAACACTCGCAATAGCCAATCTCATGGGCATCATGAGGTGGTTGGGCAGCTGCTGCATGTAGACCATGTCCAAGGCGTTGCGGTAGTGCCAGGAAAACTGCGACCACTCATCGTTATCCATGGGCTGGTAGAGACGGTCCGTCGTTACTAATATGCCAAGTTTCTCAGCTGTCCTTTCGACGTTTTGGAGAAGGCGAGCTGCCAGCTTGCTCATCCGCAGATAAACGGCTGCAGCGTAGGCTAGGACGCATCGTGGGAGGTGATCTATGTTCCAGGGGCGATTCTCGTCATATTCGAAAAACTCGGTTGCTGGTCACATCTGTCAGCAAAGTCGACTCTCACAGAGCAGGGTAATGAAGCTTACTCCCGGTGTACGCGAACCTCAGACAATGCGCTGCAGACTCGCCGGGGCAGCCTATGAGGACGCGAACCGGAGATCCATCCTGTAGAACTCTCGTCAGAACAAGAACTGATCCGGAATACCAGTGCTGGCACTTACCTCGTTCGGAGGCGGGAGATGGTCCTGAAACCAGCCAGATTCGGGTTGCACAATGTTTCGGTGGATGCTAAAACTGAGGCTGTTTGACAGTACCACCACATCAGCGCCAAATGGCCTTGCCCAAAGACTGTGAACAGTGTCAGCCGTTGCCAAGAGGGCCTCATCATCCCACGTACGGAAACGGGTCGAGACGAGAAGGAGACTGACTTTGCTGTGGCGCGCTCGACGGCGGCTTCGAATATGTGGCGAGAGGAAGAATCTGAGCAGGTGGAAGCGGAACGTGTCGTGGGTGGCTGAGAGTCATTTGCATCTGCATCTGCGCCTGCATTCGCATCTACATGTACACCTCCTTGTCCCTCTCCGGGCCGGGGAAATGAGGATGTAGAGGAGGCTCGGGATGATCTGGTGGCTGAGGCTGGAACCGCGGCTGGAGGCTCGGGGGCGGGATCTGCTGGCTTGTCGTTTGCGTTGGGAAGTGCCGGGAAGTCGGGTGAGGTTACGGTCGTAGAAGATTTGCAAGCCCAAGGGTTGACCCGAGGTGGAGAGGCCGGTCGAAGTTCCTTGGAGGTTTCCTTGTTCCGGGGGGGAGCGGGTGCCGGCGCCGCAGACCTCTTCTTTGGCCTACCGTCGATCGAAGCCCGAAGCATAGCGTGTTGTGGCGGATCCTACCGCGAGATTCTCCGGGAGCAGTCGAGTGTTTTTCGGGCGAGGCGGCAATGTCGAGTGAACTGTTTCGAGGAGAGCTCTCGGACGGAGAGCGTCAAGGTCTGGTTGATGGGCGAATAGCTAAGGTATCGTGTGGTGGACGCAGTCAACGGCCAGACGCGCAGGGGCAATTGCAAGTGCAGCTTCATCAGGAGCCGTTAGGGTTGCACGACTTTTTTATGGCGATGCGCTGCCATGTTCAGGTGTCCAGGCCTTCATTTGTGAATCAAGGAGCGTGAGGCGTTGTGCGGCCTCGCTGCCAGTTGTCGAGCAGCTGTCAGATGGGTATTGCTTATTCTGAAGCGAGGGCGGGCTGAGTCCCAATCAGCAATGGAAATTAGCCACTGGCTGTGCTTCTCCCCCTTACCTTGTATGACTGTACGCTATAGGCTCTCTGATTGACGATTGATCGGGTTCCTCGTCATGCGGTTGGCCTGCCCAGTGTGTAAGTGTTGGTGACAGGCTGTGGCCGTCGCTGTAGGCCAAAACGCGTCGCTGCAACTAAGTAGCAAACGGAGATGGTGGATGAAAGTAAACAACATTCGATCGCGTATGTGACGTATCCCATTGTTGTTCATCGCACCACTGGCGAGACCAAAAGGTTATACTCGTGTTTCTCTGCTCGTATGCGGGAGGCAGTCAACGGGAGCGGGGTTCTTCGAGACGTCCAATGATAGCCAGAGACATTTTTACTGCATAACACTATGTCGTTCGTTTAGGTAAGGGAGTATGCATCCGCGGTGAGCCAACCCGACCTGTTGGTAGCGTGCCGTAACTCTTTCGTACTGTGATGCTGGATGAGGGCGGGCCGATCCTTCCTTGTGTCGACAGGTTGTGGCGCTGATGAATGCGCCTTGGTGGGATGCTTACTGGACATCTCAATGGCGTCCAATTGAACATTTCGAAAATGAGTTTGTGGGCAAAAAGAAGCAACAGCCTCGGTCGGATTGAGAAATGTTTATTCCGGCGTGCTGCTCCGTGCGATGAATTCGGGAGCCGCTTCACGCATCTCAGGCAGTCACGATCAAGACGTAATGCCCCGGGGCGCTAACCCCGGTACAGCGATCCCTCTCAGCACAGTGAGCTCAGGCACGGGACATGGAGCCACTCGAGCGCTGGAGCTACAGGGGCAGAACCTGAAATGGAGGGGTCCAGCGCCTCCCGAGCCGTCACCGTCAACTTCGGACGACCTGTTACTTCCTCTCTCTCTCCTCTCACCGGAATAACCACCCGCACACCTCAACAAATCACAAACACTCGGCATCATGTCCCAGAACATCCTCATAATAACTTCAAAGACGCAATTTGACGGCCTCCTCGCCTCTTCGCGCATCCTTGTCGCCGACTGTAAGCCCCGCCCTTGATGCCATCATGGCTCCCGTTGTCAAAACAACCCCGCCACCTCGTTGCTGGGACCGTCGAGATGCGCCTCGTCCCATTCGCTTGACCAGACACTGACCGAGAGAACAACGCAGTCTGGGCCGAGTGGTGCGGTCCTTGCAAACAGATCGCCCCCATTTACGAGTCCCTCGCCGAGTCCTTATCTGTCCCCGACTTCGTCACATTCGTCAAGGTCGACAACGACACGCAGACCGAAATCTCCAGACAATACGGCGTCACCGCCCTCCCCACCTTCCTCATCTTCCGCGATGGAAAGGTGATTGACAGGGTCCAAGGTGCAGATCGCAAGAAGCTGTATGAAGTGGTCCAGAATCTTGTCAAGGAGGTCTCAACGCTCGGCGGTTCAGCTGGTGCTGCCTCTGGCGCCGCCTCTGGCTCTGCTTCGGGCTCTTCCGGCGCCAAATGGAAGGGAGCTGAGATTCCTCGGGGTTACAGCGACATCACCGATCAGATCGAGCTCAAGGGCTGCGAGCTCTTGAACGCCGACGAGGATGCCGGCCCTGTCAGGGTTCTCTTCGAAACCACCAAACCCAGTGCTTTGGAGGGCAAGGGCAAGGCCACATCCAAGGATTGGGTCGAAAGCGGTGCCGATGACCAGTTGCTGCTTTACATTCCCCTCCAGTCGATTGTCAAGCTCCACACTCTCCAGGCAGGTTGCACCGGTTTGTCCCATGCAAAAATTTCAGCCACTCTAACGACGGACTACAGATCACGTCCCTACCACCACAAGACGATGATGAAGCTCCCATGCGACCCGGCATCATTCATCTTTTCGTCAACCGGACCCAGAACCTCGACTTTGACGAAGCGGAGGCTGCCGAACCCACCCAAGCGATTGAGCTTTCCGAAGAGGATTGGAACAAGGATGGAACGGCCAACATCGGCTTGAAATATGTCAAGTTCCAGAAGACATCCAGCTTGATCATCTTTGTGCAGCAGGGTGACGGAGACGCCGAGACGGTTCGCCTGGACAGAATCAAGCTGCTTGGCGAGGCCGGTGCCAAGAGGGAGATGGGCAAGTTGCAGAAGATTGGCGATGACGAATGAGATACAGGAGATTCTAGGCCACACGGTCGTAAAGAGCACGACAGTTGAAGAAAACAAGGTATGCTACTTGGTCAAGTAGACGGCGATGGAGTTCAGGTAGCAGATCGGCATCAAGTCGTTCAAAGTAAGGCGTCTTTGTCCTTAAAAATCGTAGACCCGACGACGTCCAGAGCACCATATCCAGATAGATTTGTCGAAACTTAGTTCATGGAAGTTTGAAACTGCCAATTGACAAGTTGTTTATGCGTTCATGGAGTTGACAGTCAATAATAAAGAGAAATCACGGAAGATGGAATGTCCTGCCTCCCAACCACGACAATGGTAGTAATACACCAAAACCAGGCGATGGTAGGGCGGGCCTGCAATTATGATCGATCTGGGGCATGATTGACGCTGCGATAATATCCATGGTTAAGGATTCGAGCAACACGGAGAAAAATTTCAGATCATGCCAGCCGCACGAAGAAGAAAAAGAGAAAAGAGAAGCAAAGCTTTGTCGAGGGCTCGCTAATTTTATAGAGCAGGCAGACCCGCTTCTGGGTTCTCCGGGTGATTATATTTTCCGGCGTAAACGGTCGGACCCTTCGACGGTGTAGGGTAGCCTCATTGCAACACTAATTTCTTTCACCATTCAATATCCTGGCTATCTCGACCGTCCATGTCGTTTCTATTTCTAATCGGACCATGCTCAATCTTTGGCTCGGCGGGTCTGAAGGATGTAGGATTATGCCATGTACGTACCAATGGAGATGTTGCGTGCGACATGATTGCTTCTTAACAGATGTTGTCCAGATGCGGTGGCTTGCAGCAAGCACAATGGAGATGGCTTCATCAACTTCAAACAACTACCGCCCTCGACCACGTTGCAGCTCACCAGATCGGCCGGCAAAACAACGTCCATCTCCACATCCGTCCATGCACCAGCCAATAACCCTGCTACAACCCATCGTATAGGTGCAGACAAAACATATTGAGACTTGTCAGCTCAACCTCCGCCCGAGGAAGGTAACACAAGAATCCTTCCAGTCGAACAACGCGCAGATACGGCGACCTAGATCGCCTTTATCGCACAGACGCGCAATCAACCCATGACGACCTCGGTTGACAACCCTCGAAAGCGTCCAATAGCTCCGCGATAGCGAGTGCGTGATATGTCGCCCATTCGTTATCCGAAACGAGCAGATCACCAACACTTGCTTAGTCGAGCCCCAGGAGGCTCCGTTATTCGTGCAAAAACCGCGGCTTCGCGATGCAACGACAAACGGCGGGAAACCAAGGCGATCCGATCTCCACCAAGTCGAGTGACTTTTGGAAGCGGGGAGGTCTGCCTCGACAGACGGGGATGGCATCGTGGGGTGATTACGGAGTCCCCCCTCCAAGCACGCGAATCACGATAATGCCGGGGTCTCCCGCTCCCAGCTGGGGAGGGGGGATATATCATATGTCTGTTGCTTCAGAAGGGAAAAGGCTCGATCATCTCCCCAAATGCCAAAGAAGGCAAAAGACGACGAACTCGCCATGCCCACAAAATTCCAGGACTTTACCAAGCTGCCGCCGGAGCTGCGGTGCATGATCTGGATGCACGCCGTGCCCGAGCCTCGAGTCTTTGAGATTCTCGACACACCCCAGTCGAATTCCAAAACCCCAGCCGAGCATGGCCTCACGTTTGCCAACAGCTGCAACGAGCCGCCGCCTGCGCTGGCGGCCGCGTGCAAGGAGTCGCGCGAGATCGTGCTGCGGTCCTATAAGCCGGTGACGCTGTCTCGCACGACAAAGTACATGGACCCTTCGCGGGATATTATTCTTCTTGAGCCCTACCTGCTCATCCGGCGGCTGCTGCGTGCCCTTCACTTCCTGGCCCAGGTGGACATGCTGCGAGGCCGGATGAGCCAGATCGCCCTCGGGACGTCGTATGGGTTCAGTACGGGCATCTCGCACCCCGTCATCAGCGGCAAGGTGTCCAAGAACAACATGAAGATGCTGCTGGGCAAGCTGTCGAGGTTTCCACGGCTGCGAAAGGTGCTGTTCATCATCCACGAGGAGTTCCAGCTCGCCACGCCAAAGGCCACGCTGCCGGGCTGGAACTACGGCCTGCAGCACTTTCACCACAGCTACTCGCGCAAGCTGGAGGGCGAGTCATCCGGGAGCAGCGGCAACAGCAGCAGCCTGCACGACCGGTGGAGCTTCCACCAGAACGAGCTGCACTTTTATCCCCTCAAAGTTGAGGACGCAAAGGACGACGACGCCGAGGAGTTTGGGGAGGACGAGGACGAGGACGAGGAGCAGGATCGGCTGCCGACGAACGAGGACTGGCGGCGGTTCAGGAGACGGTTCTTGCGGGCGGTGCACTTGTCGGGAGAGAGGAAGACGCGGGCGGATGTGGTTCGGTTGAAGGTGGACGGAGCGAATCTGCTCTGGAGATATCGTTCATATTGATATTGAATCTATGAGTATGAATACCTGGCATGAGAAGTTGGCTGTGAGCTTGAGTCGATTCTGTGGCTGCGGGTTGTTTGTATGAGCGGGCGTGGATCGGAGAGAAGTCCGACGTAACGGTGAGTGAATATCGTTGGTATTCTGTCGTCACCTGAGAAACATGAGGATGCCATTGTGAAAAGTCATACAATGATGAACTGACAATATCATCACTGGTATCTATGTATGTCAGTACAAAGATCAACATCAGTCTATCTAGCATCTGATAAGCCCGGTTCCTCATGCAGGAAACAGCATGTTCGTCAAGTGGAGATCTTGGTCACATCGCGACGGGAGGCGATGCAGCTCCTAATGTACCTACTGCTAAAGAGGTGGATCGCCAACTCTAAATCAATTTCCTTGGAGAATGAGATTATTCGTCCCATATCGATTGAAGTCCTCCATTCCGTCATCAATCACGAGCTCCTCCTTCAGCTGCTCCTTCCCCAAAGTCTTTGGAAGCTGCCGTGGCGTGACTGGAAGGCCGTTGGCTTGTCCGAAATCGGACTAGAACAGCCACATCCATGCAAGGAACTTCTCGGACCAATCAGCGACGGCCGCCCGCCAAAACTCCAGCAACCTCTTAACACTTCTACGGCGCAGCATCCCATCTCAAGACGAGAGTGCGGCCTCGACTTATCAGAATTCCGTTCACCATGCACACGCGACGGTCCGGCATGCCGATGCCGTATCCGATGCCGAACTGGACACCAAATCTGCACCTCGCTCCCGGACGCTCTGAGCTTCTCCGTGGCGGACGCGTCTGTACCTCCGCCTGAGAGAGCCCTTGTGTGCAAGCCCCCTCCCCCCCCATTTTCCGAACCACCCCCGACGAAACAAAGGCACCGTATCCGTACGTACAAGGCATCAAACCTCGGACTCGCATCTCCCGGGGTCATGATGTCGGCCGGCCTGCCTGTCCTGGCGCCCCGCCTCCCCGGCTGCCCTCCCATATCGGAGGAGAGATCTTACCCCAAGGAGCACACCGAGGACGAGTGGGAGTCCATGAGAGGCCTCATCAAGACCCTGTACATTTGTGACAACCGCAAGCTGAATGAGACCATGGCCATTCTCCAGACTAGGCACGGCTTCGCCGCAACGTGAGTACCTGCGTGCCACCTGACAAAACGGTAAGCTGATGGCTGCCCATAGAGAGCAAATGTTCAAGAAACGCTTAAAGAAGTGGAACCTGAGGAAGCGTGCATATCGCAAGAGCCCGACGGCCTCGACCGCTTCGACTCCCATGCCGGCTTCTGCTGATACCCCGTGTGTGAGTCCGACCGAGGAAGTCCACGTCGTCGCCGAGGACCAAATCGAGACGTGCAAGGCCCTCGTCCAGCCTTCAAATACCGGGCCGTACGCCGATCTGGAACTGATTCTTGGCAACGTCTTCTCCTGGAGCCAGGCGAAGCTGGACTCGCGCTATGTCATCTCGGATCCCATGTCCAAGTATCTCGCGAACCCAAACCACCCGCCGATTCAGGACAGTCGTACCATGTACCGCACCTTTGAGCTCGTGTTCGACCTGTGGTACCATGGAAAGGGCACCCTGGCGGGCATGGCAGCCCGGAGAGCCTTTTACGTGCTCGAGTACGTCTTGACCGACGACCACCCGGATCTGGTCTGGCACTTTCTGGACACTATTTACGACATGGTAGATCGAGGGCACCTCCAGCTTCTTACCTTGTTCTTGGACCACGCCACGGCCATGGCGCAACATCAACTCCCAGCTCAACATCCGCTGCTCAAGATCCTCTGTCAGCTTCGGAAGTGCAATTACCAATCCGACGAGGGGCGGAAGTACATCTGCCACCTCTTGCGCCAGGCGTGGCTACGGAACGTCGACCTCTTATCGGAAAACATTAGCGATTCGAGACCGCAGCGGCTGTGGCTGTACGAGCAATTGATCTGGGATGGACGGACGCGGTTACGGAAAGGCAGCGACCTGGCCAAGAGGAGGGAAGCCATGAACAGCGCCTTGGAGGCCATGGCGGAATCCCCCGAACTCAAGACGGCGGCCGACGACGAGTCGGACCAGCTGCGAGTGGAAGCCCTGAGGCTCGAGTTTACGCAGATGGACGTGGGAGACCGGGAAAAGGCCGAGGAGCTGGCGCTCAAGTTACTCGATAGAACGAGCTCCGACGACGCGTCCCGGTCCAACGCCCGGTTTCACGCGTACGCGCGCAAGATGCTGGCGCGAGTGCACCAGGACAGGCAGGAATGGGACGTTGCCGAAGAGAACCTGCAGTTGGCGGTGCGCAAGAGGGAGGCGGCACACGGGACGAATAATAACCTGAGGGTGATACGGGATCTGTGGGTGCTTGCCGGACACTATCAAAAGGCTGGCCGGGTCGAGGACGCCGAGGCGATTACGGCCGATGCCTTGTCGAGAGCTGAGAGATATCTGGAGGAGGGTATCTGAGTTGAGGCATTGGCTGTATGAGAGTAAGGCTTACTACCTATGGCGAACGGTGTCTGTATGGCCTTGATTCCATTAGATGTAATGCATCGCCTATTAGCCAGATTCGAACGTACATGTACTCGCGCATATTGTACGCAATTATTTCCCTGGTGTTGATGAGTGAGTGAGTGAGTGAGTGAGTGAGAGACTATTTGGCATGTGGCTGCCTAGCGCTACGAAATACGAGCCACATGTCACCGCCACAAAATGACGTTGACGCTTTCCAGTCCCGCGCTAGAGTTCTACCATCAACATCTCGAGTCCTCGACACCTATGCCTCTTCCTCAAGGCCTTTTCCTGGGAATTCGTGTTTGTTTTTCTTTCGCACACGCTCGTCCATAGACATATCGAGCGAACATGGCTTCCAAAGCTCCTCCCGACTATTGTGTGTCTCAAACACCAACAACCCCACCATCACTCACAATATCGATCGCCAGTGACTGACACTGCCCGATAGATGCCATCCTCGAGGTGACGGCCACAGCCACGACACAGCAGGTCAGAGATGCCTACAAGCGGTACGTCCTAGGAACCAGGCCCCCCGATATAGGCCCCCAGACTCACACTCCGTACAGAGCAGCCCTCAAAACGCACCCAGACCGAGTCGCCCCCAACGCCCCCGACCGCGCCGAACGCACCCGCAAGTTCCAGCTCGTCAACGACGCCTACTACACCCTCTCGGACCCCATCCGCCGCCGCGACTACGACGCCCAGCGCCGCCTCTTCAAGGGCGCGCCCACGCCCGCCGACCCGTTCGACTCCGACGCCGAGACCGAGGTGCCCGACGACGACCAGAGCGGCTACTCGTGGGCGTGGAACCACTTCACCAATGCCACCGCGGGTGGTTCCGGCGGCGGTGCTGGTGGTCGCGCGGGGGCGGCGCCGGGGAATAGGCAGGAGACGGGAAACGCGCAGTTTAGCGATGTGTTTGAGGAGATGATGCGCGAGGAGGGGCTGGCCGAGGGCGAGGGGAATCAGCCGACGGGACGGTTCTGGGGCATGGTTGGGGGGGTTAGTGGTGGTGCGCTGGGGTTTATTGTTGCGAATGTGCCGGGTATGGTTGCGGGTGCTGTGGCTGGGAATAGGTTGGGGGCTGTGAGGGATGCTAAGGGGAAGAGTGTCTATGCCGTGTTCCAGGTGAGTGTTGTTGTGTGTGAGTGAGAGAGAGAGAGAGAGAGAACTAACAACAGATAGGAACTCCCTCAGGATGACAAGGCGAGGTTGCTGAGTCAATTGGCCGCAAAGGTCTTTAGCCACGCCGTTGGAGTCTGAGCGAAGCGAATTGTCACGTTGCATACGATTATGGAGGATACCAAGGAGTCACGGGAGTTTGTTGCTCAATGTCCTAATACCAAATGAATGATTTCACGCGCCTCCTTTCCAGAAACAACCCCCCTATCCAGTTAACCAAAGACGTATCCAATAGAGAAACACAAGACAACCAGTTATAATATTCGAAACCACTCGTTCACACCCCATCAAGTGTCGGAGCAAAAAACGCCGGCCCGTACCGCCTTAAGAAGCCCCCCGGAAACTTTGGCGGCAACATGAAGCGTCTGGCAATAGTCTCCAGCTCGACGGGATCGCGCACGTTGAGACACAACAGCATCATCAGCAAGTTCGACGAGAAGAAGTCAAAGTCCTCGCCCGTCTCGTACGTCGCCGCCGCGCCCACCAGCAGCACCCACAGCAGCCCGAGCTGGCATGTCGGGTCTTTGCTGAGGGAGTCCAGATAGGCCTCGAGCTGGGTCCGGAGGCGCTTGGCGATGCGTCGCGGGACGAGGGCCCTCGGGGGAATTTGGCGCACGGCGGCGTAGTAGACGATGTGCGCGGCCGTGACGAAGATGCGACCCAGGTCGGAGACTTCGGATCCGGCGGCGGTGGACGCGAGGAAGTGGTCCGTGGCGTTGATGAGGACGCGGAAGTCGTCTCCCGGGACTTCGGGGTGGTCGGCGGCGAAGACGGCCTGGCGGACGAGGGAGAAGCTGAAGCGGACTGTGGCGTCGTCGTCGTTCTTTTCGAAGCTCTTGAGGTGAAGCACGCTGGGCTGCTCGGCTGCTGTGAGGACGCTCAGGGGTAGTACGATGGAGTCGAGGGGCATGATGATGGGGAGGAGAGGTTTGAGGCCCAGGCCGTTGGCTGCTTGAATGTCGGACCTGGTTTGGTTAGACTGGAGAAGGTATCAAGGTTGAGAGGATCTTCACCAATTTACCGCCCTGGCCACGTTCACATTGGCCTTCATCTCGTCGTACTTGTTCGGCCAAGTCCTGACGAGCTGGTCAAGGCCTTGGAGATGCAGACGCGCAATTTCAAAGTTCCCCTCGACCCCCTGACTTCCAGATCAGCCAAACAATGCCGCCTTCAAACCGACCCAGACATCGGACCAACCTCCAAGTTTGCGAGGTTCGCTATGGCCCCGACCAAGGCCATGCTGTTGTCGCCTCGGTTCAGCCGTTCCTGAACTCCCCGGATAGCCAGCCCCTTTTGCCTGTACCCCTCCCTGACGACAATGGCCGGGCTCTGACCCGGCAGGGCGGACTCCCACATTGCCGCGGCCACGCCTAGCGTCGAGTGCATGAGGAGAGTGTCCGTCTGGGCGTATTCCCACCACTGCTTTTGGATGGCTGCTATGGGAATGGGGAGCTCGAAGCGCGAGATATCTGCGAGATTAGCCATAACCCTGGTTTCAGCAGAAGCTACGCACGACGTACAGAATCTGACTAATTTGTGAATATCTCCCGTTAGCGGTACTGGGAAAGTGCTGAAGGGATCATCTTGTCCTTGGCCGGGACTCCTGGCGAGACGAGTCTGAGCCTGAATCTGAGCCTGAGCCGCTGCCTCTACCGCTTGCTGTCCCTTCTTCGCCACCTTCTTGGCCTTTCCCTTCCCACCCGAGAGTCTAAACCGTCCCTTGAGCGAATCCTTCTGACGAATCGTGAGCCGCGAGTCCTCGGAGCCGCCCGCCACCTCGCTCTGATTCTTGCGTTGGAGACCGCTCCTCACGGCATGGCTTCTGGCGGCGGCTGACGGGCGCTTCTTGCCTTTTCCATCCGATACGACGAATGCGAATTCTGGCATGTTGAAGAGAGTCGATCGCGTGGCTCAATTGAGCGGAATTGCTCGAGGGGGAGGCATGGCAAAATGACTCAGATCGTGGAGCAGAGGAGGAGGAGGTTGCAGATGCAATCGAGCTTGTATCCCGGATATGCACTTGGCGATCCAGTTTAGTCAGCGCTAATGTACCCAAGTATCCGGTTCGTACTATTCGTATAATAAAGTACTTCGTAGATAGTAGATATAGTTGCGTCTGCGTGGAGCGAATCGCCAAACGGGCGAGCCATGTTAACATGATCTTATTTGGCAATGAGATAATAAGATATCTTGTTTCACTGTATTTGAGATGCTTTTGTATGCATGCCTGGCCCACACAAGGCTTATATGACTTCACCAACGCCAGAAACACCGACATTGCTTCAACATGATAGTCCCGCGTCTTGGTGAGAGCGTTAACACAATGCCAAAACGGTTCAGACCACCAGGAAATTCACGTACATTTGTGTATCCCTGATCCATAAATGATATTAGACGTCGCGCCCTCGATCTACAGGAAAGCGACGACCTTGGCCCGTGGTAAAGACACCGTGATTTCTTTGAACATTAATTCCCAACCTATCGCAGCGCCTACATACTCTATCGTCGAGGAGGGGGGTTGAATCCGGGAGGAGCACCGCCGGGGTTGAAACCAGGGGGAGGGAACGAAGGCTGACCGGGGAATCCGGGGGGAGGGAAGCCTCCAGGGAAGCCTGGGGGAGGAGCTTGGGGATGGTTAGAGAATCTCTTCGCGCATCGAGGATAGGAGTACCTACCGCCTCGGCCACCGGAGAATCCGGGACCTCCAGGGAAGCCAGGGAAGCCAGGGGGAGGAGCGCCGCCGACACCAGCAGCAGGGCCCTACGAGATGGTTAGCGAATGGCTCGACTCGAGCGATTGGATCCGGGAAACGTACAGCCAGTGACGGGGGAGCAGCGCCTCGACCGGCAGGGCGAGCCACACCGGGGCCAGCGGCCAGCGCAGAAGGGATTCCGCTGGGAGCGTTCTTGCCCAGTCGCGCGCTGGGATCGGCGGGGGGAGGAGACTCGACCGACAAGGAGATGATGTGTGCGCCGCGAACAATGGTCAGACCGAGAGTTCGCTTCTCCTCCGTCTCGATGGTTTGTGAAGTCGCGTCCGAGGAGCCGGGGGCGCCGACCTTGTTCTGCTTGCGCTTGAGGCGTCGGAACTCTTCCGTGTCGGCGAGGACGAGGTTCATGTGCTTGTCGAAGGCGAGCATCTGGCCCGTCATGGACCGTCCGTCGTTGAGGGTTACACGCATCCGCCAGTTGATCTGGGATGACCATGTTAGCATTCGATCGAGTTATCGCGAGGTCTCGGACGCGATGGACGTCGAGCGCATCCGGGGGGGAACGTACGTAACCGGCCTAGAGAGAGACGGTAGCTGGTTAGCAATCTGCATCAACAAAAGGGTTCTTCGACGCGTGTTGGGAGCTTGGGGACACGCACCATCTTTCCTTGTTTGTTCGACATGTTGGCGGGTTGATGAGGACTTGCTGTCGCAGTGCCTCGAGTGTGTGTGCAAAAATTGATATTTGTCGACGGAGCAGTTTGCGCGACCGTGACGACCTTCAAATGCCTGGGGGAGCTCTGAAGGTGAGGATGAGGTCCAAAAATCTGCGGAGCCTGATCTGAAAGGCTGAAAGGTACACCGAGGAGGTACCTTTTGGAGCTAGTCCCCTTTAGGACGAGACTGCGCTCCACTTTTGCGCCTCGGTCGCTTGAGGGCAGAGAAACCCTCGAATTTTCCGAACTTCACAAAAATTCGCAATCCACTCTTCGCGAACTTTCAACCTTCGACCACCGACAATTCCCCAAACTACCCACGTCGTCGACTAATATCTGCAGCAATGGCGTCCGAGAAGGCCAGCAACCCCATGCGGGAGCTCAAGATTCAGAAGCTCGTTCTGAACATTTCCGTCGGTGAATCCGGTGATCGTCTCACCCGTGCCGCCAAGGTGCTCGAGCAGCTTTCTGGTCAAACCCCCGTCTACAGTACGTTCACGATTCTACTACTCAATGGAGCGGCCGCGACTGACTCTGAACCAGGCAAGGCCCGCTACACCGTCCGTACCTTCGGTATCCGACGTAACGAAAAGATTGCTGTCCACGTCACCGTCCGAGGCCCCAAGGTAAATACAAGAATAAAGTGTGCGCGGGAGGGAATTGAACGCTGACTGGTGAAAAGGCCGAGGAGATTCTCGAGCGTGGCCTCAAGGTCAAGGAGTACGAGCTTCGCAAGCGCAACTTCTCTGAGACCGGAAACTTTGGGTTCGGTATCAGCGAACACATCGATCTCGGTATCAAGTACGACCCCTCCATCGGTATCTACGGCATGGACTTCTACGCCTGCATGACCCGACCTGGTGAGCGCGTCACCCGCCGCCGCCGCACTAAGAACCGCATCGGTGCCAGCCACCGCATCAAGCGCGAGGAGACCATGAAGTGGTTCAAGAGCCGCTTCGACGGTATTATCCGATAAACGCTTTCATGTCATACTTTCACGGATGGATCACGGCGAATATTAAGGGGAAAAATCAAGGGGCATGTATTTCTTGTTGCATTTTGCATCAGCTCGCTCAAAAAAATGAGTCGAGCACGGCCTTAGAGACCGACCGGCGCCATGCCGGCTTACCAGTATTCACTGTTGAATGTGACATGCCATCTTGCCTGGAAGGCGGCACCTCATTCGAACGTCCATCTTGCGGCCCGGTCTGGACGACGGCCTTCTATTGTGAGCAGGTAGTGATGACTTGTGCTTTGGAGTAACTCATTTCGGGACTGCCCCGGACTCAATCGTACACGTTTTGCCAAGGACGTTCCTATTTTCACCAACAATCCCCCATCATGGCTCGCCTGGCATGGAGGTGAGCCGCGAGGGCCCGGGTCTGCCCGAGCTGGTGCCGGCTCGAGAGGTTGTTGTCTTCTCAGGGGATCACTCCTTGGCCCCCTTCCCATATCGTAATGTCCACGTTTTGATGTCAACGTCGGGATGCCAGCGTCGAGAGTCAGGATGCCGGCGTCAGGATGCCCATGTCGGGACGCCAATGTCGAGATGCCAATGTCGAGATGCCAGCGTCGCTCCGTGCCATGTCGTCCGATTCGCCATCCCGTCGTGTTTAAAGGTAAGTCCTGATACTGACATCCTGACACTGATATCCTGACACTGACATCCCGACACTTACATCCCGACACTTACATCCCGACACTTACATCCCGACACTTACATTGTGAGTATCGTGACAGAGAGCCTATCAACTAGGTACTTCGGACGGGACCGCCAGCACAACCGTCTTCAACGCGTAGACTGGCAGGGTGGCCGTTGTTGGCGCCTCATGTTGACATCACGGACAGATCGTGTGCCTTGTCCCTGCCAGACGAACTGGTCAATAGCAGGCCCAAGTATGGCATATAGCCTTTCCTCGTCCGAGACTTAGCTGGACCGATGATGATCCAAGCTAGACTTGTATACGACGTGTTGGGAAAGTGTCAGTACCTAGGTACGACGTTGTTGGGATCTGGAAAGTCAACGCCGGCCAGAAAGATCACCAACGTCATTACCGACGAGCCCAACAATCAGGAATCCCGAGTTCTCGATTGAACATACTGAGCCAGCACTGCCAACTATAGGGCCGCCTCAACTGCCGGGCGAGCTGGCCGATGGAAATACATAGTCGATAATCTTAAGTCACATCCATAGGTATGAGCATAGTGATTTATAGCAGCTAATACTCCCAGATAAGTAATAAGCACTCAGATGAATGTATTCTTTTATTCCTTTATTTTTATTCTTCTTTACTTAAGTTTTCCTCTTCCTTTTCTCTTTATCCTTTCTCTATTCTCTCCTCTCCCCCTCTTCATTCTCTCTTCTCCTCGTCTTCATTCTTGCGACTGCGCAGCGCGACACCACATTATGACTCCAGACGAGGAGGATGAGCTGTGGCAAAGGATGGCCAAGCTCAACGACGAACCAGCACCACCGCCTTTGTTCCCGCCCACACAATCCCGGAGCTCCCTACCGTCGCAGTTGGTGCGACCCTCGAGCGAGTCATGGCCTAGCAGCCAGTACGTTCTTCGCGTCTGCGTGGTTACTTATGGATGGCTGACATTGGATAGAGCTGGCGGCCACCCGGCTGACACGCTGCGGCCTGGCTTCCTCTCTGAACGCGAACTTGACACGCTGCGTCACAACGTCTTCTCTGACTGTCAACCTGACCAGTCACGTCACAATGTCCATTCCGACCGTCGACCTGACCAGCCGCGTCACATAAAGCTCCTTAACGATATGGCCAGCTTAGGGATAGGTTTCCAGAAGGTCAGAGATAACTTCCAGAATGACCTCTCGGGTATAAGCTTCATATGAGATTAGGTAGGAGATAAGCTGTTATACTCTTATACGCATTGCCACGCTTCTCGCTAACAGTAAAAGGCATTCTCCAAAAGGACAAGGGTCGCCACTTCTGCTACAATTGGATGACGACCCGAGAGTACTGCGATGTGTGCCGTTGCAAGACGAAGAAAAACAGGGACAGCTACGAGAAAGGAGCTTAAGCACAATGCGCGACAGAGACATGAGGTGACAAAAACAGATGCCTCGATCATGGTCAACAATGTCCAAGGGCTCAACGTCCCTTGGAGCGAAACCGGTGCTCACGTCCCGTTTGCCACGCTCGCCACAAGACTCGGGTGGTCGGTCGAGGAAGCCCAGAAATTTGCCCTGGCAGACTTCGACGCGACGTCCAAAGCGGACAGCGAATCTCCGTTGCCCGTCAGATGGGCCTTCTACAAAGCAGCGGTCGAGCAATGGATCGCTTGGGGACATGGGAAAAGCGACGCGACGACCTGGAACACCTTGATCCTCGACCTCGGATGCGGTGCAAGTACCAATACAGCAGTCGACCACAAGTTCGGAAAGGGGGACAAGAGCATCAGTCTAAGAGTATCAGTCTAAGTCAGTCTAAGAGTATCAGTCTAAGTCAGTCTAAGAGTATCAGTCTAAGTCAGTCTAAGAGTATCAGTCTAAGAGTATTAGTCGAAGAGTATCAGTTAATGAGCACCGAAAGGATTGGAATCGCGCCACCATGCTAAAGATCATTTTCGGTGTTGAGAAGTTCCTTGTGTCCCCGTCGGCCTTTCAACTCCAGCTGGCACACCCCAAGCGCGACATTGCGAGATGGGAGCCCAACGAGGACGGACCGACCACAAACCCTCTCTTCTTGGCCAGCATGGTCAAGTACCCAGACGAAGAACTGGGAAAGGTCACTTGGAGTGTCGGCAAGGAAGCACCCGCCTCGATAGACTTCAAGCGGAGGTCGCGACGTGGGGAGCAAGGGAATGAGGGTGCCTGTTGTACTAGGAGTTCGGAAAGCGGCTCGTCGTCAGGAATGACGATGGAGTTATCACGAGGCGTGTTGGTGCTTGCCGATGCACCAGCAGTCCGTGGTGCTAACGCGCTGTTGGGATACACCGTGTTGAGCGGTTGGTTGACAGGCTGCTCAGGTTCGCTTTTGAAGCTAGGTATAATGTCAGAACGCGGCATCCAATGCCAAATGGGTAGCCAGAAAGGGCGGAGGGGCCATACGCATAATGTTGATGGCGAGAGAGGGTGTAGCTCACCAGCGCGTCAAGTTGACTACGAGAGTAGTAGCGCAGCGCGTCAGCTTGGTGGCCGTCAGGTCTATCAAATGTTAGCCATCCATAGCCACGCGGGAGTGAAGAACATACTGGCTTGGGTATTGCGTGAGCGACGATGGATTGCCTGGGGCCTGCGGCAGCAACGAAGCGTTGGAAGCCTGCGCATCCGCTTGGCTTTCCCGGGCGTCCCTGGGCATTTGAGGCTGCTGTGAAGCTTTAAAGCGCTCTATGTCTAGCCACGCCTTATTGTCTTCGAAAGTCATGAGGTGATGTCGCGATGCGCGGTTATAAGAATAAAGATAGGGAGAGGAAAGAATAAAGAGAGAGAGAGAGAGAGAGAGAGAGAGAGAGA
>JAMQMW010000305.1:26666-52877 GCA_024115155.1 Thelonectria blattea
AGGAAAAGAAAAAGGGAATAAAAGGTAAAGGAAGGAGTTTACCTTAGGGCTTATTTACTTAACTTTAAGTATTAGCTATTATAAATTACTCTATTTATACCTATAAATAAGACTGATTATTTAGGTATCTTTAAATGCTATAGTAAGTCTTAGAATATTAAATGCTATAATAGGTCTTAGGACGTCCTCTATTAAACAGCCAGCTCCTATATATACTTAAGGTCACTAAACTATAATACTTAATATTCCGCTTTGCTGTTATGCTATGTCTGGCCAGGATTTTATCGACCACATATTTCCGTCGGCCAGCTCGCCCGGCAGTTGAGGCAGTCTCATATTTGGCACTGTTAGCTTAATATGTTCAATTGAGAACTTAGGTTTCTATTCGGCCAGATGTGAATTAAGCAAAGCTAATAGAAGGGCAAGAACATAGAGTGAACCGGGACGTTCCAGCTTGCTTCTTCCAATGGGTGGTTGAGAGGCTGACTAAGGGCCACTAGCCACTACAATCACTAGCCACGACGACGAAATACTGAATGCAGCAGACGGAGGAGGAAGACAGAGGAGGGAGGCAGACGATTAATGTCACAAACTAACATCCCATTGGCAATTGAACCTTGTGTACATAACAAAGAGAATCGAGGGCGTTCATTGAGTTTTGTGCTCTATTTTACAAGTGGCATTGAGACGGGAAAATCTCCCTCGACTCATCCCGTCGCCCCGTCTGGCGCAACCCCTCAATATTTCCCCCAACCAAGAGATATCCATCACCAAAGTACTTCTAGTACATACAGGGGCATCCCCGCTGTACCCCCTCACAAGACGCCTTTGATTATTGCTTAACCGAGGAAGCTCTTGACAAAGGTACCGGTGATATCACGGAGCTTGGCCTCGGACTCCTTGCTCAAAGCACCCTCCTTGTCGATGGTGGCGATGAGCTCAGACTCGTTGGTCTTGAGGTGGGCAAGGAAGTCAGACTCCCACTGGAGGATCTTGGCAACGGGGACGCTGTCGAGGAAACCGTTGACACCGGCGAAGATGAGGGGAACCATCTCGTTGACGGCCATGGGAGAGTACTGCTTCTGCTTGAGGAGCTCGGTCAGACGCTCACCACGGGCAAGGGTCTGCTTGGTGGCGGCATCGAGATCGGAACCGAACTGGGCAAAGGCGGCGACCTCACGGTACTGGGCCAAGAACAGCTTGAGGGAACCGGCAACCTGCTTCATGGCCTTGACCTGGGCAGCGGAACCGACGCGAGAGACGGAAAGACCGACGTTGATGGCAGGTCGGATACCCTTGTAGAACAGCTCAGACTCCAAGAAGATCTGTCCGTCAGTGATGGAAATGACGTTGGTGGGAATGTAAGCGGACACATCACCGCCCTGCGTCTCAATGATGGGAAGGGCAGTCATGGAACCACCGCCGAGCTTGTCGTTCATCTTGGCGGCACGCTCGAGAAGTCGAGAGTGGAGGTAGAAAACGTCACCGGGGTAAGCCTCACGTCCGGGAGGACGACGGAGCAGCAGCGACATCTGTCGGTAGGCGACGGCCTGCTTGGAAAGATCGTCGTAGATGACCAGGGCGTGACGGCCACTGTCGCGGAAGTACTCGGAGATGGCGGCGCCTGGGAGTTGTTGAATTAGTGAATGAAGAGGGAAAAAGACGGGCAGAATTTGGTGTCATGTTGAGCGGTGGGAAGGAGCGTCCTGCCCAGAGAGGACGCACCTCATGTCGTAGGCCTTGCAACGACGTAGTGCGTCCTCTGATGGGAAGGAACGCCCGGTCCCAAGAGGGGAAGGCGCTTGCTGTGGTGGGCGGGGCGCTCCTTGGAGGGGGATAATAGCTCAAGTTGACGAAGAAACGAATGGGAGCTCAAGTTGAAGTTGAAGAAACGAATTCAAGTTCTTACCAGTGAAGGGGGCCAGGTACTGAGTGGGGGCAGCCTCCGAGGCAGTAGCTGCAACGACACAGCTGTACTTCATAGCGTCGTTCTCCTCAAGAGTCTTGACGAGTTGAGCGACCGTAGATCGCTTCTGTCCTATAAAAGAGTTAGAACTTGAAAGACATGAAAAGGGAGTAAGACCTTCCTATTGCGACGTAAATGCACACTAATTTCTTGGACTCGTCGTTTCCGGAGTTCCATCGCTTCTGGTTGAGGATGGTGTCGAGGGCGACGGCAGTCTTGCCGGTCTGACGATCACCAATGATCAGCTCACGCTGACCACGGCCGATGGGAACCATGGCGTCGATGGACTTGAGGCCGGTCTGGACGGGCTCGCGGACGGACTGGCGGGGAAGAATGCCGGGGGCCTTGAGCTGAGCACGGCGGCGCTCGGTGGTCTTGATGGGACCCTTGCCGTCAATGGGGTTGCCGAGAGCGTCGACGACGCGGCCGAGCATCTCATTGCCGACGGGGACATCGACCTGGGGGGCGTGAGTTAGCATTGACCTCGCCGTGTTTTGCAATTGAGCCTCACAATCTCTCCGGTACGCTTGACGGTCTCGCCCTCCTTGACCAGACGATCGGAACCGAACAACACGACACCGACCTGGCCGGCCTCGAGGTTCATGCACATGCCCTTGACGCCAGAGGCGAACCTGTTGTGGATGGTTAGCTCGGAGATGAACCATGACGAGGGTCCAGATTTTTTCGCGCAACATACTCGACCAGCTCCTCAGCCTGGACGTTGGCCATGCCGTGCACACGGGCGATACCGTCACTAGAAAGCCATTGTCAGCTCGATTGGTCCCAATTGAGATTCCCGGGAGCATCCGTGACGGTTGGCAAGGCCAAACCGCGTCTCGGCTTGCTCCCTTTGAGAGCTCCACATACCCGACGGACAGGACACGACCAGTCTCGGCGAGACCGGCCTCCTCCTGGACACCACGGATTCGCTGCTCGAGAATGGAAGAGACCTCGGTGGGAGTGGCCTTGGCGTCGGAGGCGTAGCATCGAGCGGCGCTGAAGGCGGCGGGTGCGGCATTTCGAGCCTGAGGTAAAAAATCAAGTTAGCCGAAGTCCGGAGGTGAGGAAGCGACGGCGGCGAAGAGCTCCAAAAAGCCAACAGGGCGCCTAGACGGCGATGCGAGGGCCCAATTGAGCTCGTGAGAGCGTTTCCCGATGGATGGAAGCTGTTCTGGGACGGGCGTCGATGGCAATGGTGGCCGCGAGGCCGATCCGGTGATCGGGAGCAAAGAGACTTACCGCGGCGACTCTGCCAGCAGCAGAGACGGCGCCGACGGCGCGGGTCGACTGTCGAAGGGCCTGGCGGAACATATTAAGGGAGGTACGGGGAGGTGTTGGAGATGATAGCAGAGCAATTGCCGCGAGGTGCAATTGGGAGGAGGGGAGATTGGGAGAGTTTGGTGTTGCCTTTGCAGGAGAACAACCGGAGTTTTTTGAGAAGAGCGAGAACAGAGTCTGTCTGAGGGCGAAAGTGGAGACAAGCTGACGGATTTTGGCCAATCAGGGCCCACTGCGCGGTTTTGCCTGGAAATTCCGAGGCAGCCATACATTTTCTTAGCTTCGAGGTTTAGCCGCTCCATCTCATTTTCGGAGCTTCATTTCGTCCGCCGAGGCCGTCCGACATACCGGTACCTACCCGGGTGAAGGGGGGTTTAACGCGGCGTCGAGGATGTATTACGTAAGCGACCATTCACTTGCTCGAGAATGTTGCTGTGAGATTGATCACATGACTGGCACTCACCCCGCCGTCGCCTGTCCGGCCGGAAGCTGTTCTTGCAGGACAGGCAAAAGTCGCAGCGCCCGGCAGTGAGAGCTCCCTTCGGCTTCCATATTGATGTCTTGAGGATTGGATAACTTATATGTAGCCCTGCGTCCCTACAACCCTTGATCTCTGCCGTCTCAGAAGGCCCGAGTCATTGAGGAAGACTTGGGTTATTCGGGAAGATCAGCCGAGTCAAAAGGCATAAGCCATTGAGGAAGGCATACGGAGTACAGGGCACAAGGAATGATACATGTTAGCTCGATACCAGTGGCAAAGTCTCGCAACTTCGATGACACTCATCCTTCGGCCTGATCTGCAGTATCGTAACTTGGCCCAGACGATCTTTAATTCTGATTCGATCAACCAGAATGGACTGCCCGATCAACGCATCAATCACCTCTCTTCCTTCCTAACAGCGGGTAGGAAGTCTCGAGCTAACATTTATCATCCTTGTGCCCTGTAGGTCATTGTTTGTATGGAGAGCATCCGTCGAGGTTATCAAGAAGGCAAAAAGCAGGGGCGCCAATCGTAACCCCAACGCCTACGAATAGGAGCCACTTGTGTGGACACGTGACCCATCGCGAACACAGACGAAAGTCAGAGTCAAGGCAGCCAGACGCGACAGTCGCACGCCTCTCATGCCACTGTGCGTATGGGTACCGGGCAACGACATCTTTCCGTTTCCTACAAATAAGCACGCTCAAGTTCAAGATACGCTTTCTATTCTTTGCATAGGCTATACCACCGCTTGACCACAACCCCTGATTATGACTTGCCCCATGTCTTGCCGCTGCACTCCTTCATGTTGGTAAAGCCTGTTGCCAACGCTTCCCTCGAGCTTTCTACTCAAGCTTTTCAAGCCACCAAATCACCGACTGCCTCTTAGATCTCAACCTCTCATTGTCCTCTTGAGGCTGTTCATCCTTTAGAACCACATCCTGTTCATGATAACAGCCTCTTCTTGCAGTTTAGCGAGTTCGTTTTTCGCAGTGGCAAGTTTGGCTTTCGCAATAGAAAGTTCGTTTTTCGCAGTGGCAAGTTCGACTTTCGCAATAAAAAGTTCGTCTTTCGTATTGGCAAGCTCAGTCGTCAAGCCATTCACACTCTCAAAGAATCTAGCACTCTTCGCCTCCCAGTCAGCGTTGGCCTTGTCTGACGGAGTGTCAGGACTCTTGAAGGCGTAATCTCGCGTCAACGTTTTCTTCTTCTTCTTCGTCGGGCCGTCGGCAATCATCATGGGTAATTTGAGCTTTCTGAGTTGCAAGCTGACCGATATTTGGACCTCGGCGGGACACGCTTGCTGCACCATCGTGGCCAAAAAGATGGCATTGGTCGTCGGACCTTCACCACTTCTTTGCCATTGGGCCAGGTCGTCGTTGGGGAAGAGGCGCTGGAAACGGATTGCTACAGGTGAAGAAAGGAATCCTTTGACGCCATAAACCACCTTGCACATTGTGATGTGCGCCCAGGTTTTGCCACTCCTGGCCCATTTGTTGGCGCTGATGCGCCTCCTCGAGGGAGCAATTTTCAAGTTGCCAAGCGTCTCTTTCCAGCCGTCTGGTTCGAGGAAACCGAACCTCAGGTAGTGATACACACCCTTCTGATAATAACGCCATCGCTTCGCCGTGTCGGGTAGGTCCTTGGATTCCTCCTCCGGGTCGAAGTCTGGCATGTTTTCGTGGGACTTCACCCTGGCCTCGCTCCACCCCAGCTTCTCTGCCAGATCTTTGTATCTCAGTATCTCGTCGGAGAGTGGGAAACCGCTTCCTTCTTCATCGCCCAACCGCGGCGGGAATGTCGATTTTTTGGCGCTAAAAAGTTTATAGGCGTATTTCACCTCGGCCTGCCGTGAGAGCTCTTCCAAGTAATCTTCCTTCTCTTGGATGCTATCCAGCTGGATGATGTTGAGATACTCGTTCATGGTCATCCAGCTCCTCCGCCATCTGTGACTCCTGTCCCTTGTCTCTAATAAATGTTTCTCCTTTGCAGGGAAGTAGTCCTTGACATGGTCCGATCCCAAGGCAGTCATGGCGTACAGCGAATCGTTCTTGTCCTCGACAAGCAGAATTAGGTCATCGCTCGCTCCTGTTAGGCCAATGCGAGATGCTGCAGCGGACAGCTTGTTTGGGCTGGCGGGTAGACCAGCGACTGGCTTCTCGGGGCTCATGGCGTTGGGTGACAGGCTGATGCTCGAGGACAAAGTGGGCAGTGGACTTCTGATGCTGCACTGCCGAGCGGCTTGTTGATTTGAAAGAAGTCTTGGGTAGATGGTACAGGAGGTCTGTCGGGCAATAGGTTGCTAGATATCGCGGTGTCGGTTGGTCAGGTGGTTAATGATGGACAATGAAGCAGCAGGCGGCTTCTTGGACCTCGAAGCGAGAGATAGGTCGTTCTAAATGAAGAGGATGGATAAAGTTCCGTTCGGGTTTCCAAGGAGAGACGAGGGGGTTGAGATCTCTCCAGGCAGGGTCGAACCTGGCGATCCGGCTCTGATGCAAGTACCTGCCTAGGTAGGTAGGCAGGAACGAAGCGGCAAGACAACGCTAAGAAGGGGGAAGGAGAGGGGGAAAGGTAAGACTTGGGTATTTCCTTAGGTAGGTAGTATGCAGGAGAAAGGGATTCAACTTACCTGGCCTTACTCTAATCACCTCTGCGAATCACCATCTTGATGACGAGACCTCTGTTCGGTCTCATGCATTTAGTCCAATGGCCGTTTAGGCCTATTTCCGGCGGTTTCTGCCCTGTTTCGACGCCATTTCGGGCTCGGCTGCTGAATAGGTACATTAGTAGGTAGTTCGAGGCAGTTGTTGAGAATGGAAGGTTAACTTGTTGTGCATCGCATGCTCCTTCCCGATAGGTAATCATATGACAAATCTATCGTGGGAGACATATCGCTACTGATGGAGAAGGGGTTTGCGTTAGTGGTAAATGAGAAAAACGAGAATGATCATGAGAGTAGTAAAGAGGGTAGTAAGACGGTTAAAATGCATAGTAAGTATAGTATTTGCACCTGCTGATCGGTGTTGGTGATGTTGGGTGAGTGAGTACCCAAGGGCCTAGGTAACTTGAATGCTATGGGAGAAGAGAAACCGACGCCTTAAGGCTATCTTGGCCTACCTTAGGTGTAGTATAATTTGCAGCAATTCGCATATAAATACCAATCCAATAACCTTTGTATAGATGATTGGAATTAAATCCTATAAGATAAGCCGTAAGTCTCAGTGTCTTCAGACTGTGACAGATAGATATTCTTCCAACCCGCTTACCCGAGAGTCTCGTCGTCACCCCACCCAACCTTCCTCCTCCATCACGAGCCTTCTTCAACCTCATCCCAGCAAACGTTGGCTTCTTACACAACGGCGATGACGACCAACGCAGAAATGTCTGCTACAACAAGAGACATCCTCACCCGCGCCCAGCGATTGATCCCACCCATGCTGGAGCGCTTCCACAAGGGTTCGTGTCTCGCCTCAGACGACGCCCTCGCAGCATCAGACTGACATGCCTCACCCACACAGGCCAGCTGGGCAGAGTAGCCGTCCTAGGAGGCAGCGAGGATTACACAGGGGCGCCGTACTTTTCCGCCATGGCCAGCGCGAAGCTGGGATGCGACATGGTGCACACTCAACCTCCCCGTCTCTCATCGCGGCCAAACTAACCAGGCTCCTTTTCTCGTCCAGTCTCATGTCATATGCACGCCCGCCGCCGCCGCCGTCATCAAGACCTACTCTCCGAACCTCATGGTCCACCCGCTCATGCGCCAGACGCCGCACCAGGCGCCTCACGTCGTGGTCGCCGCCCCGGAAGCCGCGACGACGTCATCGCACGCCAAGGACCCGGACAGCGACCCGGAGCACGTCGCCTCCCGCATCGCCGAGATGCTCCCGCGCCTGCACGTGCTTGTCATCGGCCCCGGGCTCGGCCGCGACCCCCTGATGCAGGCGACGGTGGCCCGCGTCATCCGCGCCGCCCGCTCCGCCAACCTGCCCCTCGTGCTGGACGCCGACGCCCTGCTCGTCGTGCAGCGGGATCCCGGCCTGGTGAAGGGGTACGCCGGCGCCGTTCTGACGCCCAACGTGGTAGAGTTTGGGCGTTTGTGCGAAGCCGTCGGTGTTGAGGCTGGGGAGGAGGGCGCGGGGGAGACGGCGAGGGTGGAGGCGTTGGCGAGGGCGCTCGGGGGCGTGACTGTCGTTGAGAAGGGCCGTCGGGACCGCATTTCCAACGGGGAGACGACGCTCGTCGTCGACTTGCCGGGTGGGAGGAAGCGGAGCGGTGGGCAGGGAGACACGCTGACGGGCGCCGTGGCGACGTTCCTGGCGTGGAGGAAGGCCTACATGGATGGCCTGTGGGATGTCCAAGGCGAAGTCCTCGGCGAGCACGAGTCTCTCAGTCTTGCAGTCTTTGGCGGGAGCGCCATCACGAGGGTGAGCGAGAACACTATTTCCTACATATCTACTAACCTCTAGGCCTGTCATTTCGAAGATCTCTATTTCTTGTACTCTATATATCGACTGATTGACTGACTCTGTGTTAGGAATGTTCTCGCTTGGCATTTACAAAGAAGGGACGAAGCCTGCAGGCCAGTGACCTGACCGAGGAAGTGCACACGGCGTTTATGAACTTGTTTGGGGAGAGTGAGGAGGACAATGGCTCGTTCTAGGCTGTAGAAAGGCCGACAAAAGCAACGGATGCATGACGATATGAATCAAACTTGGATATTTTCTGTCTGTCGTTGCCCCTAGCCTTGACTCATTCACATACCTCACATGGAGATTATGAGACTTGGGCGTTTTTCATCGACGTTCTCGCCAAACTCCTTGAACCGACAGGACTTGAATTGATACGACTCGGACCGACGCGGGCTCGGCGTCTGAGATGCATTTTCCACCGGCCATTGACCACGTCGTCTCCAGGTTGGCATCGACTTGCTCTCTCGAGTTGCACTGGTGGTGTGAGGTAAAGGAGTTACCTCCCACCTTACCTCACACCTAACCTCACACCTAACCTCACACTCAACATCACACTCAACGCCACACATAACATCGCATCACACCCAACATCGCGCCTTTTTCCACACCGAGACCACGCCGTCCTGCCGTCCTGCCGTCTCTGGCGCGTGGCAAACAGCTTTTCCCTTGCGCATGCCCTCAACGTCCACCGGTGCAAGCCACAGCCGTCCCAGCCGCTCCAAGGGCAAAAAAAAAAGATCTGGTTCTACCTGCAACTAGGCTAGAGGCCCACCGACGAACTGGACAAGTCGGTGGATATTGGAAAGAAACCGAAGAAAAGAGACGGCGTTTATGAACTCGAGCAGCTGCAGCATCGTGACGGGGACGGGCGGGACGGAGAGACATACCTACCGTACGTACCAGAGGGGAGGAGAGAAATGTCTCTGGAGCCCGGCATTAGCTCCCGCGCGATCGACAGATGTGCAAAGAGAGAACAAGAACAAGAGCTGCATGGCGTAATGGATCGGCGAGAAGTGCATCGAATGGCGTCCGTTTGCAGCTAGAGGCGCAATGCAAGCGCGTGGATGTTGCTTTTGCACAAAATCCGATGCTATTGATTCGGTCTACCGCGTGTTAGTCCCAAAGAGTCCAGAAGCGAGGGCACCGGAGTATGCGAGGGAGACATGAAGTGAAGCTTGACTGCTGCCAAGAGGGGGGAATTGCTTATCCGCTTTTCATCTGGATAATGGACGCAAACGGATCTGTACTGACATCTGAAGGGAGAAGAAGACCCAGACCGAAATGAATTCTGGACGGGGTCTCCGAACTCACCAATGCACGCACTCATCCCTTGCTTGCCCATCTAGTTCGAGCAAATCATCAGGGAGCAAGAAGCAAGAAGCAAGAAGCAAGAAGCAAGCAATCGCCTGCGGGCCGAATCGTCGGCCGTGTTGCCTGAGTTTCTTTGCCTGGGCATCATCCTCGTGCAACCAAGCCTCATTGCCAGATCCAGCATGTCTTGTGTGCCAGGCTCATCCGATCGGCAAGCACCACGGCCATGCCGACCAATCAATAACGAGGTAGAGCGAATCCGGGGAGAGCTGGGAGAGCACAGGATGGAACATGAGCGCCCGCGAGAGGAACCTAAACACCGAGCGGCTGGCTGCAGCAGCCGGAGATGAACACTTGGTCAGGAAATGAGATGACCAGTTCGTCTTCAGCATGCTCGAGACCGTGTCGTCTTAATTGCGGGCGTTGGATACGAATACATGTCGCATCCCTTGGGGCAAAAAAGGACCACATGGCTTATACACCAGCCTTCAGCTCTCGGTGACCTGTCACCTTTGCCTAGGAGCTCTGCTTGCGCCACAACACACACCATGGGCAAAGCTATGCGGACTCATTCTTCTCGAGAACTGCGAGAGTCATGCACAAAATGTCTTGCTATTGAGTCTCACGGCAGGCAGCCCGCTCGCTCTGTCGGCCCCCTATGATGGAAGAACAGCCGAGTGGGTACGACGTGTATTCGTATGCGAAGTCTGTAGGACAGGAGAAAGTATTGAATCCGACTTCCTCTCGAGCCGAAAAGGCGTCTGTCGCCCAAGTGACTTGACGTCTATAGGCAACATGGCCGCTGTCGTGCATAGATTGTCTCTCCCTCCTTGGTCTCCGTTGCCATCGATAGTCGGCTTTCTTGACCGAGACAGCCACCATGCCTCAGGCGTGCGAGAAGTCGTACGACAAAAAAGCAAAGAAAATGAGATGCAGAGCTAGCACTCCCCACTTACAGGGCGGCCACGCTGTTTTGTCTCAGAGACATGATCGATCCAGACCACATGTGAGGGAGAGGATTCGACAAACTTGGTTCCGACCAGTGAGAGAGTGTGGTGGGGTTGTTTGTGAGATCTGACAGAATTCGCGGCCAGACCGTGGCAAGTTGGTCGAGACGCTTCAGGATGAGCCTAGGAAGACGAAGCCATCAGGGCCGTCGCGGGTCGATCATGATGGGAGACCATGTGTCCCAACGCAGGTCCCCCAGAACAACCTTGCTGTGTGATGACTCGATTCCATCACCACGAGAAGCGTTAACTGTCAAAACACGCAAAAACGTGCCTCTTGAGATGAGCCAGATTCCACCGCGCGAGGCGGGGGGATGCATCCGAGCTGCGGAAAGCTTTTGGAATTGGGGCCAATGGGATCGGCGCCCGAGAGCAAAAGAAGCAATATGACGCCCACAGCGTTATTAGGGCACCGGCCAGAGGAAGGTTGGTGTGGCAAGGACAAGAAACAACCAAACAACTTGACAAGTTCAAACAAATTGGACGACACGGAGCATCTGCTGGTCTGCCTTCGGCCTGTCGTGCTCTGACCAATGGTAATCTGCGAGCTTGATATCGTTGAGCAAACAAACGAGTCGGGGTGGACAAATATCTGAGCACGTGTCTGATTGTTCAAGTCAAACATATCTCGTATAGTTGTTGGTCTGGCCAGACACCATTTTCGGACTCTTCGGGGCCTTCGGGGCCTCCAGGTGCCGTCTCTGGTGAATCGCCGATGCCTTGCGAAAACTTCTCTCCTCGCAGAACGGCACTCGTCTGAAGCAAGGGAGCCGGATGCATCTCTCTCGACCCCGCTCCGTCTGCACTGTATGTATGACGGAGAGCGGGCCGGATGCACGAACAAGCGTCCGCCAGAGGCTTCGCAGGGATGGAGGTTGTTCCATGTAAATAAGCAGCCGAGGGGGCTGCTGTGTGTCCGGCGGGACGAACCCGGAGAGTCCAGCGCCGATGATGAGGCCGTCATCTCAAGTCTTTGGAGGAGGCCAATGACGAATAATGCTGTGTGACCCGTCCAGTCCGTGAGAACACCAACTTTTCGCCCCAAGCCCATGTAACATCGCTTGGATGCATCGTCTTCGGTTGGAGCTCCCCTCCCGCGCATCGCCGGCAAGGCCATGTAAGTGAAGGCTCCCTCGCAGAACTAGCAGAAAATAGATTTTT
Source organism: Thelonectria blattea (assembly GCA_024115155.1). NCBI lineage: Eukaryota > Fungi > Ascomycota > Sordariomycetes > Hypocreales > Nectriaceae > Thelonectria > Thelonectria blattea. The sequence goes on from JAMQMW010000305.1 coordinate 38,343, forward strand.
CGTGCTCGAGCCCTCTCCGGGGAGGGTGCATGGGTTATCACCGATCGGCGATTTGCCATGTTTCCCCCATGGGACTGGCTTTTGAAGGAAGGCCTGGTAGGCTGGTACGGAGCAGATTCGTCGGCTTTGAAGAGGTGGTGGACATCTGATTGAGTGAACAAGGTGCGTGGCGCTGTGAATGTGTGATGCAATCAACCGGGTGAACAATAGAGGGCGACCACGTCTTTTCGTATGCGGCCGAAGCAGGGCAGTTAATAATAAATGAATGTCTCGCATGGAAATGACGGTTGAATGAGCTGCTTGGTTGGCCTGGACAACCAATTGCGCATCTCGTGCAAGGTATCCCTTCGCACAGGGCGCAACCATCGTACGGTACTTGCTTGTCTTTGCTGGCAGTGCTTTTATTGTTGACGCAGAATAGAGATGCGAGGTCATGAGGGACAATGGGAACCACAGATATGGTGCGCAATGCCTATTCAACGTTGCGCTACCAGACGCCACCGTGGTTCTTTGTTCGAGTGCCGGCAACGATAGGCGGGTGCTTGACCTACTTCTTCGGGTGGAATGCTTGTGTTTGCGTCCTCGTTGGAGTGATTGCCAGTATTTCGTATCGTGTGCGATGGGTTGGTCTCAGTCCCAGATGTTTACTTGTGTGGGTGGGTATCATCCGAAGCTCCAACACGACGTCTCGGCGACAGATCCTTGACGGACGGGCGCACTTTGAACTGACCTGCAAAGTTGGGCGTGAAAAGAGCATCGTCTAGTGGCGGTGGCTTGCTGACAAGGTGTGAAATCGCGGGGAGGAAACAAGCCACAGGATGGCTGATCTAGCTTTTCTCGTTGCAGCGGGACGGAGGTTGGGAGACGGACGAACGTGGACGACCAGTTCGGGACCAGCATGATCTCATAACTTGGGATCGCGGGAACGAGCAGTGGGACAAGTGCCACGGGCTTGAGAGCAGAAAACTGCCTCATCATCTGCATCTCCTTGGTGATTAGCACGTCGGCTCCATTGTGAGGAAGCAAGGGAGAGGCTGCGGGACGGTGGGCGGGGACGGACATGGACAAAGAATCCAGAGACAAAGACTGCAACGGCAAAGGCTATTCAGCGCTGGGAGTGTCTGCTTTCAGATCAGACGACTGCTCACCTTGAAACGGGTGAATGCATCGGTAACGAGGTGACTCGGCTGCTGGCGGCCTTGGTTGCTGTATGTCTCGGTCGAGCCCAGCGAGAGAGCAGATACTACCGGCATCGAGACGGCGAGAAAGACATGGCGATTCCAAGGGAGATTCCGACTGTGCTTTTGCTGCAATGGAAAGGTGAGGTCCATTCTCGACCAAAGGGAAGACGACGCCGCCATCCCTGTTCCCGCAGCAGCCACACTCGTCGCCCCCTCCAGCGCCTCGCGGCGCGGCAGCGGCATTCCTCCAGATGATGCTTAAAGGCTCCCTTGGGCCCTCTTCTTTGGTTGATCGCTTCTGGTTGCTCCGTTGCGAAGCGTTTTCTGTTGAGGTGCTTTGCTCGTGGTGGTCGTTCCATCCTTCCTTCCTGCATACCTTTGGCTGCCCATTCCATAATCCATACCTTCCTGCCTTGGTTGCTTGCCTCGCTCTTTCCTCCTTGTGCCATTTTCGATTCCAGCCAACGAAACGTCTCCCGCCTGAGTGGCTCCTTCCTGCTCCCTTGTGCGACTGGCGTTGCCCTTGGACCTCTCACAGGCTCACACACTCGTTCCGCCACCTCATTCGCCGCCGACCTTTCCAAGACGTCCCAAGACCTCAGACCTCCAAGACCTTGCAGACCTCGCCCGGGCAATTGCACCTGCCTTGCACCTGCCTCGCATCTCCCGTCGCAGCTCGCACTAGCTGCCCTTTGTCGGCAACTGCTCCCCACCTGGTTCCTGCCTTTCTTGCCCTGCTGCATCTCCGAATACACCTCGCACCACGGCAACCCACCCTCACAGTCCCTCACTTACACCCGCAACTTCATCCGCCCAACACCACACCACACGGCGACATCACGAACGGCGCACAACACAACACAGACCAACATTGCACAGCGCATTGCACAGCGCATCGCAGCGCATCGCAGAGCCCGACGCTTCCAGATGCTGCCCTTGACGCCCTCACAAGCTTCCGCTTAGGTCCCCAATCGTCGCCCCGTGCAACTCTCGCCTCGTGCTCTTCTTCCCAGCGCAGGTCGAGTTCGCCGAGTACGCATTTCTCTTTGACGGTCATGAGGTTGTCCTTCTTGTGTATCCATCTCGCCGTTCTCTGATATAGACACTCCCGTCGCTGTTTCGCCGTCTCGTCCCCGAGTTCCTCTGAACATCAATAATCGCCAATCGAAACCGCCCCCGAGCCACCGATTCACTCTTCGTTCGCATTTCACCTTGCCTCAGCTCAACATCAGTTTCTCTCCCGCCAACGTCACAGCTCGTCACAGGAAGGGTATGTGAATGAAATCCTCGCTTCTCGGGAGATTTCCTGCTTACACAAAACTCATCAGACGCCCTGCGCGACCTGTTCCTCTCCCTTCACCTCCATCGGTGCTCAACATGGCCAACGGCATCGACATGATGGAGCGATTCTTTACTAAAAAGAAGCCTTCGGCCGTCTCTGTCGATTCTGTCGCTTCCGTCGAGCCAGCGGCCACCAGAGAACAACAGTTTCCGTCTCCTTCCTTTATTCGCCCCAAGACGACTCGCATGTCAGCTCGGGAAGAAGTCATCGTCAAACAACCCAGCACTCGCGCCCCTTCGTCTCGAGCCCCTTCAACTCGCGCTCCTTCAGTCGTCGAAGGACTATCCCCTCGACGATCTGCATCAATCAGAGCCCAAAATCGGGCCTACTCTTCCGACTCATCTCGGCTGCAATACTCGCCCGCCCGAATATCCTCCCTGAGACACCTCGAGGAGTCGCCCAAGTCTGACGACGGGTTCTATGATTTCAAGTTTCCACGGCCGCCGACTCATACTGGGGGGCTTTCCGTCAGATCCTCAGCATCCACGGCCAACTACACGGTCAATTCCTTTGAGTTTTTGAGCAGCCGTAGTTCTGCCTCTCGTTCTCGACCCCAGTCTCAGATCGCACCCCAAAGACTGGACACTCCTCCATCCTCTGATCCCGAGGACGACGACCCTCGTTGCCAACGATATTTCCAGAACAAGAAGCTCCCCGAGCTCCCACCTGGAGCTCTCCCGACACCCGGCCCCTCTCCCGAGATCTCCCCTGTCTTGGACTCCCAGCTGAACGAGACGGCGTCGTGTGACGATTTGACCAGGACCGTCGACGAAGGGCTCCGTTGTAAACTTCTTCATTCGAACCGGGACGCTCTTTTGCGACCCGAGAGCCAATCCAGCCTGGAATCGTCCGTGTACGAAGCATCTGTAGCCAGCTCGACGCTGCGGGAACCAAACTTGAATGAATTCCTCGACCTCACGGACGAGGACATTGCAGAGACAGACTCGGAGCCCGGCTACGCTCCAGTTCCATCCATGCTCAGCGCTCCCATCGGCTCCCCTAGGAAGAAGTCGTTGCTCACCCTCACCCCCCCTTACGCCACTCGACCTGCCGCCGCCGCAGCTTTTGAGGCTGCTAGGATTGCCAACCGATACAACTTTGATCTCGTTTACGTGGTTAACCTGTGGCCCGACATGTCAGTTGTCCCAACGGGTGGCCCGGAGGAGGATACTTCTTCGATTGATTCGGAATTCTCAGCCAAAGCTCCAAGAGGGCTTACGGGGCGCCTGCTTGCTGCCTATGGCCTGCACAACGTCAAGTCTCCGTTCCAGATTTCGGCTCTCGTGCACGCCAAGATACTTCGCAACCAAGGGTGGATCGAATATCGAAACCGGTCAGCGCGGACGGACGAGTTTGCTCGAGGGTTCGCTTGCTCATTCTACACGGCGCAGCACTCGAGAACGAGCTCGGTTGCTTCAGACGAGTCGGCTAACCCGGCAAGAATGAGACGGAGCGATCGCGGCATCGTCTTCGCGGCGTACCGGAAGCCTCGAGCCGACGGCAGCCTGGTTGGAATTGGGTGCAACAAGGCACAGCTCGCCGAAGTTCACAAGGATGCGGAAGCGCTGGTTGAGATGCTCATCGATATCCACGCGGCCAACCGACGACGCCAACCGCTCACGTATTCCCATGATCCGGACGAAACAGGGCCGATGCCGGGGCACCGAGTCAGCTTACACTGACATTATTGGACTGATCTGGGCTTCCTTTTACACGAAGATTCATGGCGTCACGGACATGCCAGCCACTAATCTCCCACTTGGCTGTGATGAGGGTACTACGAGTAGCATGTTTATGAGACTTGAGCGTGGAGTATCAGTGTTTTGGTTTCAGTTTGATTTTGTTTTAATTCTACTAGAGGGATTTGAGTGAAGACGGAGGAAAATGTGGCGGGAAGAATTGTAAGAGGATGTACAGGGGAGAATTCAACAAGATGCCTAGAACTGATGTCACCAAGCCGATTACCGACCCCCGATAAACGCCTGCCTAAGTACCTAGTGATTGTAATGTATTGATAAGGACAGGATTTATTCGTAAGTACATATGAGGTATTCATCTATCAGTGCGGTAAAATGCGAGTCCAAAAGGGTCTGTGGCTAGTGCCATCTTCCTCAGGCACGTTATTCTCGCGCACAACACTGAGAAAGACGGTTTCGAGAGTGGCGCCGCCGACAGAGTAATACTCGATGCCCATTTCCTCCTTTCCACGCTCAAACAGGTCGATGAGGTCTGTGACGGGACTGGTGCCGGGGACGGTCAAGTGAAGCTGGCCACCGAGCATGTCTCGCTCTAGGTGAGCGTCGGGCAACTCGTCGAGCAACCACCGACGCACGCGATCCATCTCTTCCGTCTCCGAAGTCGGAGCCGAGGCCAAGAGCAGGTTGACGTAGTAGCGGTTGCTGTACCTCGCGCGCAGGGCCTGGGTGGTGCCCACGGCGAGAAGGCGACGGGCCAAGATGGCGGTGCGGGTGGCGAGCGCGTCGGCTTCTTCCATGCTGTGCGTCGTGAGGAGCAGGGAGCGACCGGGGGCGATGTCTCTGACTAGAGCCCAGAAGGCGCGTTTGGCAACGGCGTCCATGGCCGAGGTCGGCTCGTCGAGGACGAGCACGGGAGGAGTGCCCATGAGGGCGATGGCGAGGCTGAGCTTGCGCTTGTTTCCGCCCGAGAGCTTGGAGGCGAGGGTGTTGGCGTGGGGGGTCAGGTCGAGGCGGGACATGACGTGGGATACGTTTGCGGAGACATCGGATATGCCCTTTACGCGGGCGTAGAAGGCGAGGTGTTCGGCGGTGCTCATGAGGTCGAGGGCGTCGTACTGCGGACACACGCCGAGACGCTGCTGGGCGGCGCGGGAGCGGGCGTCGCGGCCGCCGAGGAGGAGGGTTCCCGAGTCGGCGGAGAGTTCGGCCTGGAGGAGGTTGACGAGGGTGGACTTGCCGGCGCCGTTGGGGCCGATGAGGGCGAGGACGTCGCTGGTGGGAAGGCCAAAGGTTACGTCGTCGACGGCGGTGTTGGCGCCGAAGGATTTGGTGACGTGGAGGGCGCGGAGGAGGTCGGATTCGGTGGTTTCGGCCCGGGATGTCTCGGCTTGGACTTCGGGGGAGGAGGAGGCGCGGGGGGTCTTTTCGGCGTCGAGGGGTTTGTTTGCTGGACGGCTGCGACGGCGGAAGAGGGCTACGTCGCCTTCGATCCAGACGATGACGACGAGGAGCACGATGACTTGAAGACAGAGATACAGGATGGGCCCGCCGAAGCCGTATATCGAGGCGGGAGGCGTGGGGGCGCCGTCCTTGCAGCCGACTTCGAGGACGTTGAGGCCGATGAGCATGGCTCGGAAGACGTTGCCGATGGGGAGAAGGAGGTAGACGCCAAAGGCGATGCCTAGAGTGAGTTTGTCCATCTGCGCGGCATCAGAGTATCCAGAGCCGACCTAGGAGGTTAGGCTGAGACGGTGGTTGGATGGTCAGGGAACTCACAGCAAAGGATATAGCAGCCACGGCATACATGAACACACTCACGCCCACGACGGCAAGAAACGACTTTAGCGGCCCGTCGACGAAATGCGCAACGACATATCCCAGCAAGATGGCAGCCAGGCCGTACAGGGCCAGGATGGGCAGCATGACCCAGACGGGACCGTTCCAGAGGAGCTGTGTGCTGATGATGGCGGTGACGGCGACGGACAGGGCGAGCACGAAGAGGGAGTCGAAGAGGGTGTAGGCCACCCACAGGGGACCGCGGCGCACGCCGTTTGCGTACTCGAGGGCGCGGACTTTGCGGGATTTCTCCATGGACGGGTAGAGGACGAAGGCGGCGGGGTAGATGGCTTGGAGGAGGGTGAAGAAGACGACGTAGACGACGCCGATGTTGTTTGCGGACTGGGGAGGGGTTAGCTTGGGTGAAGGGAGAGGAGTGGGAGAGTGGTCAAGGGGTGGTTGAGGAGAGCGGCCAAGGAGAGTGGTTGGAAAGGGGGTGTTGGAAAGGGGGAACCTGAACTCACTCGACGAGACGCGGCAAACCCCTCTTGAGACGCGATAATCTCTATCCCGCTCTCCATCTGACTCCAGAGATTGATCATGGTCGCCCCCGTCGACGCACCATACGTATTCAACCGATACGCCAACACGGGCGCCTCGCTATCCGATCCCATAAACACGCCTCCAGGCCCCTCCGAAGCATTCGCAGCGATATACTCCAAAAACCCCTCCCGACCATCCAAAACAACCGGAAACCCGGCATACAACTCGGCATCCACCCCCCCAACCTCCAAAAACCCCTCCTCGACCAACCCATACAGCGTCCGATTCGCCCCCCTCGGCGCAACAGCCACGCGATCGCACCCGTACTCGACGCACGTCTGGTCCCAGTCCAGAACCGGCGCCGAGGGGGGGGACAGCTCGGGCTGGATGGGCGCGCAGGAGGGTTGCTTGTATTCCTTGAGGAGGGGCTTGAAGTTGGGCGTTATGGCGAGGGGCAGGGCCAGGACGTAGAGGTAGGGCCACCAGAAGCGGCGGAGGACGGTGAAGCGCTTGCGGAGGAGGACGAGGACTTGGGCGGTGAAGGAGGTGGCTCTTCCGGGCGTCATGTCGAAGTTGGCAGCGGTTGTCTTAGGGAGGGAGGTTGGTTGGGGAGAGGAGTCGGCGACTCGGAGGAAGACGTCTTCGACTGAGGGGCCCGAGATGGATACGTCTGATACGCCGCGAGATGCGAGAGATGTGCAGAGTGCTGCGGCAGACCGAGAATCAGGCGTGTGATGGACCAGTCGATCTTGGTGCACGCTCAGCGGATACTCCTCAACATCCAACCTCGACGTACTCAGCGGCGCGAGAACCTTGTACCCTCCCCCAAACCGATTCTTCAACTCCGCCGCTGCCCCCTGACACTTGACTTTCCCCCCGGACAAGACAACGATCCGATCGGCCAGAACATCCACCTCGTCGAGGAAGTGCGTTGTGAAAACAATAGTCCTCCGCGAGCGCTGCCGGAGTAGCATGTCCCAGATGACCCGGCGAGATAGGGGGTCCAGACCGGAAGTGCACTCGTCGATGAGACACACGGACGAGCCGCCGACGAACATGCACGCGAGCTGGAGCTTGCGCTTTTGCCCGCCGGAGAGGGTAGATGCGCGACTGTTGCGCTTGGAGGCGAGGTCGCATGATTTGACCAGGTCTTCGAGCTGTTCCCGAGTCTCGCGGCCGGACTTGATGGCGCTCCAGAGGGATACGTGTTCCCAGACGGTGAGGTCGTCCCAGAGGGTGTTTCTCTGCGGACAAACGCCTACCTGCGAGGGCAAGGCGTCTAGTCTCACGGATCCGGTAGTCGGAGACACGAAGCCGGACATCATGTGTAGCGTCGTCGTCTTCCCGGATCCGTTGGCGCCCACGAGACACAGCATTTGTCCGCGGTGCGCCTCGATGCTGACCCCGTCGACGGCTTTCACGGGTCGTCTCTTGCCGCAGCAGAACAGCCGCTCGAGGAGGTTGGGAGCGAACGTCTTGCCGAGGTCCAGCGTGGCTGCGACGACGCCTGAGGGAGATGATATGGCGGCGTTGCGCGCAAAGGTTCGCTTGCTATAGTCGATTCCGTGCATAAGATGCTCGACGAGGATAGCTCCCAGGGGGTACGCAACAATGTGCACTCCCAGAAACACCAGCAGCGTCGCCTGCGTCACGCGGTACGAGTCAGAGTTGATGCCCATGTACTCCGGCGGCACCCTATTCACATCCGCCCTCGTATCGTTGAGTTCCCAGAGACACATCTGCTGCGCGAAGAACACATGATTCGAGCTCGGGAACAGCAACGACAACAACAACACCCCTATCCGGATCGGCTTGTTCGGCGGCAACTGGAAACTATACAACTGCGCCGCCACGGCGAGCAGCAGGAACATGCCGACCACGTACACGGCTGACACGCGGGACTTTGTGAAGAAGCCCGCTGCGAAGACGCTCGCGCCGTTGATGCCCAGGCCGAGAAGGATTTGCCACCCGACGACGAGGCTCAGGCTGGACGTCGGGAAGAGCAAGCGTGCGTATAGCGCGCCGAAACCGATGAATAGGGGGAGACAGACGATGTCCAGGACGATCAACCACGCGAGAACCCTCGCAATCGCCGCGCCGCCTCCTCCGCCCATGGCATCAACGAGCTGCGACACGCCGGCCTCGCGCTCAGAGGTAATCAGGGAGACAAACCGATACACCAGGAAGAAATGGCTCGCCAGCAGGGCAAACACGTATACCTGCCCGACCAGCAGCACGGCGTCTTGCCTCCTGCTCTTGTCCTCTTGGTCCTGTGTTTCAGAAGTAAACGCGAGGACCTCGGGCGTGGTGGAGGAGTTTGTGATGGTGGCGTCGATGGCGAGTTGCAGCGGGAGGAAGAGTGATTCCTGGTCACTTCGATGCTTCTTGGAGCGCACGTCGAAGTGTGCGTCGTTGCGCGCGGGGTCGGCTCTGATGGTGTACTGCCATGTATGTTTTTCACTCTGGGAGTTGGGAACGGTGGCGTTTGTCAGGGGGGAGTCGAGCAGGGTAACTGCAGCGTGGCAGGCGCTCACGCCGCGAAGATTCGCCAGACATATCGAAGTGAGGTATGCTTCATCATCAAGTACCAATAGCCGATCTTGGTCGATGTCCCGCGTAAACGTTTCGATTACGCGCAAGGCGTCGGAGCCGAGGTAGGGAGGTCGGACGACGACGAGTTTCCCGTGGGAGTCGGAGAGCGATTCGGACAGGGAGCGGATGGGGATGGGGGAGGCGATGCCGTAGCCGTTGGAGGAGGCGAGGAAGGAGGGGATGGAGACGAGGACGGCGAGGAGCGCGAGGGGGAGGGCGTAGATGGATAGGAGGAATGCGAGGGGGCGGCGGAGGACGGTGGTGAGGAGGGTTTTGCGCGTGAGGGCGAGGAGTTGGCGGGAGAAGGACATGTTGGGTTGTTTTGGGGTATTCCGTGGGTTAAGAGGTAGGGAGAGGTTAACGAGTGTATGTGAGTAGCGAGTGTGTTGTAACGAGAGTGGTGAGTGAGCATGAGTTATGAACTGTGACAACAACAACACCGCGACTCAAGCCATGATATAACCCAACCACAACCACAACTCAACTCTCAACTACCGACAAGACTGAAACCTCAAAGGAACACGAGCCCAAAACACAACCTGCACATGCACCTCCATCAATCTCGTATCAAAAGACTCAGCCTCTTAATCCATCCCACTTCATCCCATCCCATCCCATCTATCAGTCACTCACTCTCCATCCGGGGAAACACGCAGACGATCCAAATTAGAATTAGACTTGTTCTAGACTTCTCTTGACTATGCCAAAAAGACATTGGCTAAAAAGACACTGGCCAGCAGACTTGTGTTGGTTTCACCAACTGCGTCCAACCCACCCTACCCGCCGTCCGTCTATTGTGCTCAGCCTCCCTAATCCTTCAACCCATTTGCTATACGACAAACTCATCTTCGAGCGGCCGACTACTTCAGTGCCGAGTGCCGAGTTCCTTTTCCTTCCCCCTGCTTTGTTGTCGTCTCTGAATAATTACAAGCGGCCGCCTCTACAGAAACACTCTGTTTCAACCCTCGTGCACTGCCTCCTTATTCTAATCAATTTTCGTATTCCACCTTACGAGAGGACCAATGCCACGCCACGCCACTTGGACTACCCTACCCCGGCCGGCCGAAGACGCTCTTATTTTCATGCTTAATCATTTCTATAACCCAGACGGACAGCTGCATAAGCAACTCATAAGCACCATCACCACCACTCACCACTCACCACTCACCACTCACCACTCACCACTCACCACTCACCACTCACCACTCAACCCAGTGACGGCAAATCTCAGTCAAACGAAATCCTCCTCAGTCAAATGGTATCCTCCTCAACCCTTCAGACCCCCCCCTCTTCTTCATCTCCTGCGCCGCCGCCAGACTGCTCGGCACCTTGATGCCGCAGCAATCTCCCCACGTCGTCCCGTCGTGCGCGTGTCCCGTATGAGGATCTGAAGATTCCTCTTCCTCCTCCTCTTCACCGGCATATCCAGCACTCATCTCCTCCGTGGCCGCCACCAGAGACCCAAACAGGAAATGCTGCATCACCGGCAACTTGCCCAGCACCTCCGACACAAACATGCGCCTCATCCCCCCGTCAATCTTGGTCCACGACTTTGCCGACGAAATGTCGTCCAGCATCGGGCTGTGCCACCGCAGGCCCTTGACCGTCTTGGTGCTGTTGACAAAGTTGACCTGCCCCAGGTACATGTAGTCGTCCCCAAACTCCTCCAGCGTGAGCTCCTGGTGGATCGCCATTGGCGTAATGTACGGGTGGTGCAGTAGCTGGCTCGCCCCGAAGAGAAACGGCAGGAATTGGTAGTCGTCGAGTCCCCAGACGCCGTGCGATCCCGCAGGCTCTAGATAGTACGTCATCTGGATGATGCGCATCACGGCCAGGTACCGCGGGAAGACGCGCAGGACCAGCGCCTTGAAGTCGGACCTGTGCACCAGTCCCAGCTGGTACAGACACAGCAGCCAGATGGCAAAGTTCAGCTCGTGCCCGGAGCCGTAGTCTATGCGTTTCCCGTTGCCAAACGACTGGCAAAAGTACGTCGACACCTCGGCCGCCGCCTCGTCGTCCACGCCGAGCCGCCGGTGCCAGTCCCGGCTCTTGCCCTGCGCGAGCTCGAGGAACCCGCGAAACGCCTTGTTCCCGAACCGCGATCCGCCCTGTTCGTTGGGCGGCGACTGGGCCACGAGCTGTTCCGCCTCGCCGAGAATGTCCACCACGGTCTGCACCGTCTCGCTGAGGTCGCCCTCTCGCACCGCCGAGCACGGCTCGTCGACTACGGCCTCGGCGAGGCCAAACACCCAGCCCGTGATGAGCTTGTACGTGTCCGACTGCAGGAAGAGCTTGTGGTCGCCGGGCGACAGTATTCTTCGCGAGGGGATCTTGTAGCTCCAGTTGGATCGGTCGGGTGGCGATGGGAGGGCGGGAGTCTCGGGAACGGGAGTGGCATTTTGCTGCGTTTGTCGTCGTCGACGGGGTTCGAGCTTTGGGATGCGGTCTTTGAGGTTTGGGATGGATGCGGCTGCGTTTGCTTGCGTGGTTTCGGGAGACGTCATGATTTCGATTTGTGTGATGAAGAGTGAAAGGTTCAAGATGGAGGTGGGATGAATGCTCGATTCGTAATGACCATGATGAGCCCCGCCAAAATACCTTAGTACTAAGGCAGCTAGCTGGTGGTACAGGGTACCCAAGTACTCCAGCGCGGGGCAGTCCAGCACCCGTGAACCTCCAAAATCAAAGACGGCCAAATTTTATCAGCCTTGCTTCTTCCACCTCATCAACAAACTCACCCTCGAACCTACAAAATCAACAACAGTACAACTTTATCAGCCTTACTCCTTTATCATTATCAACAGCCTTAACCATGGCCCCCTCCGCCCAACCAGCCGCCGAGTTATCGCACCTCCCCAAGGCTGACGGCTCAGCTACCTTTTCCTACGGCGGTCACTCTATCCTCGCCGCAGTAAACGGCCCTGTCGAAGCCCAGCGCCGAGACGAAAACGCCTTCGAGGCCCTGGTCGATGTCATTGTGCGACCCGCCGCCGGCGTAGGAGGTGAGAATTGCAACACGATCACGTCAGCAACCTCTGACCAGTCGCATAGGCACCCGAGAACGAGAGCTCGAGTCGCTGTTGCAAGCTGCTCTCTGCCAGCTCATTTCTATCCGGAACTACCCTAGATGTGTCTTCCAAGTCACCCTCCAGGTGGTCGAGTCACCAGAAAATGCCCATGTCAACACCAAGTTGATGCAGGCTCAACTTGTAGGCCTCCAATAGAAACCTACTTGGACTCAACAACTGACTCATATAGAATCTCCCCATCATTCCTGCCTTGCTGCACGCTTCTGTCCTCGCTCTCTTGACCGCAGCAATCCCTCTCAAAGCCATTGCTTCAGCCACCCTCATTGCTATCCCAGAAGATGGCAAAGACTTCTTGGTCGACCCTACCGCAGTGGAAGCAGGCCGAGCAAAGTCTCTGCATGTGCTCGGTTTCACATCCAACGACGAACTTCTCCTGTCCGAGAGCGAGGGCGCCTTCTCCGTCGACGAATGGACCAGCATCTTGGAGCTCGGCCAACGGGTGTGCTGCCAGCACCAATCATCCGGCATTGACACGGCCATGGGAGGCGATAACCTGGAGTCGCAGAGCATGAGGGACTTCATCCACTCCGCCATGCAGGCCCAGACTACCGACGACCTGTACTGGAAATGATGACTGGCCGAGGTTTCAAGTACTCGACGAGTCCTATGCAGCGACGAGCCGGGCTCGCTCGTCGAAGCGTGCGGAAATCTCGCCCGTCGATTCGCTACCCAGATTTGTTGACATCTGACGCACCGCGCGTACTAGATTGACAGCATCAGAACCGGGCCAGTCGGCTACGGCGCCAAGCAACGAGGAGCTGATCAAACCGCAGCGGGATGTGCCTCGGGTGAATCCATGGTAATCACGACCGTTCTAGCCCTCATATTTGGGGTTGATAAGTAGGCATCTGGAACGGTCAGGAGTAGCTCGAGGGTGTTTCATCTGAAGGTCGGCGTCGTCCAGGGGCATCCTCAAACAACCCGACCTCTCTCACCTGGGAGGCCGTAGAAAAGGGGAAAGGAAGGGAAAGGAAAGGGAAGGAAAGGCGAAAAGGAGGGATTGGAAAAGACGGTGCATTGCTGTGATGCATCCATCAGCATGTCACACCTCACATCTAAGATAGGGCGCATAATCCAGATGAAGCTCATCACAATCAGCTCCAGCCTGGTCACAAATGAGATTGGCGTTTGAGAATGAACGGGAAACTTAGCCGCCAGATTGATTCGGGGCATGCATGCTTAGATCTACGCCTAAACGATTGAGATGGCCCAAAACATGCACGTCGAGTTGGAGATATCACACTGGCAGCGCCCGCAGCAAATCGGCTTCCTTCTCGGTGACACCCTCCCGAGGGGTTACTGCACCCCTTTCCTCTCGCATTGAGCCAAGCGAAGTCGAGACGAAATGTCACAGTTGTTTCGCCTTCGGAACGCCGGGTCCCGAGGAGGTTGGATTCTTGTATCAGGGCGCTACGAACGAAGAAGAAGTAAGACTGTAAGAGGAGGAGGCCAACTGCGACGTCACAGCTTTGCAGGGCCTCAAACACACGCAAACACACTCTCCTTTCAAGGCATTTTCTCTCTTGGTTCAAATCTCCGCCTTCTGTAACCCTCCTTGCCCCACTGGCCGAAGAACGCTAGGAAGGCCCGTCGTCGCAGCTTTTGGGCGTTGAAAAAGTTGAAGCGGATGCGACTCTGTCCGAGGTTGCAATGGGCGGGGTTTGAATGTTAGTAGCCTTGCCTTTGAGTCTGGTAGAGTCGTAGCAACACGAACAATAATCAACAAAAACAAAAACAGAAGAAAAATAATACTCCGTAATCACGGCTGGTTTTGTCGCTTGTGACCTCGCGTGCGTGCATGATGCCCGGACAAAAGACGAGACGCACTGGGCGTTTCCTCTAACACTTGATCGACAGGAACCAGACACTAAGATTCTCTGAGCATCATGAACCATCCCGTCGTCTCGAGATACTTTCGTATCCAAGCATCTTCCCCCTTCGTGGAGTATCTGTACTTATTAAGTCGCCTGCCTTCCTCTTCTTCTCTCGGTCTCTTCAACCATCACAGTCGTTAGCACCATCAACAACGCGTCCCCTTTCCCCAGCGGCGAAAGACGGGAAGAGAAAGAAAAAGGATTTTATCTGAAATCCCACTTCTTTTTTTGTCCCTTCTTTGCTTGATTTTTTTGCTTTTTTGCTCTTGCCCGTTGGCTTGTTGGCAGCTGGCCTTTTTTTTTCGTCCCTTTTTTTCTTTTCTTTTTTTCCCTTCCCGCCCGTCGTCACCTGCCGCTCTCCACTACGACAAAGATCATATCATCGACGGAACCGACGTCACAAGAGACCGCAAAAAAAAAAAAAAAAAAAAAAAAAAAAAA
>JAMQMW010000306.1:0-11455 GCA_024115155.1 Thelonectria blattea
GCAAAAAAATAAGCGGCTGCTCGCCTTCTTATATGCCCGCGAAAAGCGGTCTGACTGCGTTACATATGGGACCCTTCACCCACTAAGTATGGTTTCCACTAATAACTCCCTCCGGTTTAAACACTTTACTCCATAAACATAGGGACTCATCCTATTCGTCCCCCAATAAGCTCACTCCCTCCTGGTCATTGCGCAACGGGTTAATTCCATTCCATTCCATTCCCCTCTTATTTCTACGCTCCGTCGTCCCTCCTCCAGCTTATTAAAATGTCTACACCTTTCGCAAGCTCCAGGGTAGGTGACACACTAACATACTGTTACACCTATATACTAAAGTTATTTCGCTTTTCGTGTATTGTCACTGCACTCCTCCCACTTAAGCTATATAGGTGTTCCTACTCGCTTCGCTTACTGTCGGTCACTTCGTTCCCTCTAATTCTGTCCATTCGCTACGCTCATTCCCCAATGAAGTTATCATGTCCACTCCTCACTACGTTCGTCGTTCCCCTCGTGGTGTTTTCAACACATTGTCCCGTTCCTTCCCTTCGGTCAGTCACTCTCCCAACTTATTCAGTTGGTATCATGTCCGGTCGCTATGCTCCCTCCCCAAGTATTTAAAAAAGAATTCTCTTTTTATCGCACCGTTCATCACTACGTTCTTCACTCGGGTGGTGCTACGCACATGGCCCTCACTACCGTTCGGGAAACCACTTCGGTATTCGCTACGCTCATAACCTCCGGGCTACCCTTCGGGTGGAATAACACAACCTCACTATCTTTCGGAGGATTACCAACTAAGGTTGATGGACCAAGTGGATTAAATGAAGTCATCACCAGTCTACGTTTACTAACAGTCACAATAAAAGATGGTGTTTATACAAAGTCACTCGCAATAGTTAACCCAGCTCCCCCTTATGTTTGTGTTTCTGGGTGGTTAGGGCTCGCTGGAGTATGTTATTGCTCGCATGTATTAAGATATTAAGTATTAAGTCTACAATCACAAGATGTCCTTTTCACTTTCCCGTTCAAGTCAATCAAAGGTGCACGTTCCTCTCTCAGTCACACCCCACCAGTGGTAGTAAGTGAAGCTAAAGTCATCACATTAAAAACATCACCAACTTCATAATTGGAGTACTGGTCCGTCAAAACGCGATACAGCCGAAGGCGCATTTTAAAAAATATCTGCACTACAGAAGCTACCAACCATCGCCCACCACAAGGCTTGTATGAAGTGCGAACGAAGGAGCGGAGGCATTAAATAGAAATAAATTCAAGCTCGAAGCAATCTGTTTAAATCTACCAATCCTGGCTCTTCCAACCAACCTTGCCATCATTGACTCGTATGCTCAGTTGATCCCAACACTACACTGTGCGAGGTGACAGGCCATGCAGGAATCTCACAACCACCATTCACTCCCTGCGAGTAAAAACAAGGCGGAGCTCAGGCACGCTCAGGGTAAAAGTATCCAAAGACCCATTATCAAACGCCTCAACATCAAAACCAGGAGCAAACGCCATGTCATAGCGAAGCGCAATCCGGCTGAGCGCCATCCTCATCTCCATAAAGGCGAGGGCCTTTCCAGCGCAAATGTACTCGCCCCTGCCGAACGGAATCCACGGAGACCTCTCGGGCTTGATGGTCTCCCACCGGTCCGGGTTGAACTGGAGCGGGTTGTCCCAGTAGCGGGCGTCCCTCTGGATAGTGTAGGTCGGGACCGAAACGATGGTGTTGCCGGGGATGAAGACCTCGTCGACCTGGATGCCCTTGGGGGGCGTCATTCGGACCAGGCCGGCGGGGACAGAGGGTTTCAGGCGGAGGGATTCTTGGATGATGTAGTCGAGGTAGGCGATTGGTTTGGCTTTTTCGTAGGTCCATTCTTGTTCTCCGCCGGGGAATACTTCGTCTAGGATTTGCTGAAGCTTGCGGTGAACGTCGGGATGTTTAGTCAGATAGCATAGTCTATGCCGTTAGCAAAGAGGACGGAGAGAACTCAGGAGAGAGGCACTCACATGTTGGTCAAGACTGCTGACGTCGTATCGCTGTAAGATGGGGTTAATAACCGTATATACACTGGATCATTCCAACTTACCTGCCCGCAATAATCAAAACGCGCGCATCTTCTTGGAAAGCCTCCTCGCCGGGAGGAGCCGAGCGATCATTATTCTCCTCGGCCCTGAGGAGCCACGAAATAACATCTCGAGGCATCTCATCTTTTTGAGGTTTCTCACCCGCCATCATCTAAACATGGATTAGGTAAAGGACTCGGTACGAATAAGGCAACTTACGACACGCTTCATTTCAAGCTGCTCCCTACACCAGTCCATGAACCGCTCATAGCTGCCAGTGGCGCCGGGGATCTTGGTGAGCATACCCAGCAGCCAAGGGACCGTCGCTCCTACGGCAATGGTGACCATGCTGTCGCGTACTCCTTTGATTGCCGCGTGGTTCTGGCCAGTTCGGAGCAGGTCGAAGTCTTTGGAGAAGCCTGCGACGAGGTCAGTGAAGGATAGAGCGACTTGGCGATGTGACTTACCGACTTGGCCCATGACGTCAAAGGCGAAAAAGGCAAACCACCGAGAAATGTCAGTTCCAATTCCTCCTTCTTCTTCAAAACGAGAAAGCAAAAGGTCGATTTTGGATACAATGCGGTCCTCGTAAGTGACAAGTGCTATGGTTCGTAAGCAAAATGCGCCCTAATAGGACACGGCCTTCGTCAAGATATAGTCACATACCCCTAGGCCCGAGGCCTCTCATCCAAGCCTTCTTTCGATCACGGTGGCTAGCCAAGTGGCGGTCGGCAGCGAGCGAGACTTTGCTGGACACATCAGCCACTTGGGTGTACCACGGCGCCTTTATGCACTGGACGGGAGGTTCGTAGAGGATGGGGATGGCGGCGGCGCGGTTGATGGAGATTTCACGGGGTCCTGCAACACGTTGACGTTAGATAACAAGCCTTATTAGAATTTAGGGGTGAAGCAGGGTGCATACCCAGGCGAACAAAGTCGCCGTACTTCTCATGCATGCTCTGAATCTCCTCATTCATCTTCAAATTCCTCCCCGAAAGCCTAGTAGCATAGAACCGCGACAACTTGGCACCAAAAGGGCCCGGAAAGCGGTGCAGACGGTGGAAGAAGGCCCGGTACAGGAGGATGCTGGAGAAGAGGCCAAAGTTGAAGGCGGTCGAGGCGACAAGGGTTCTCAGGAGGGCCTGGTCGGGGGAGAAGCCGCAAACCCAGACATATGCGCCGCCTAGATTGGCAAGGACGGCGAGGTACGACCAGAAGATTGGGAACGCTTTGGTGTCGAGTTCGAGGGGTCGGATGACGAGATGGGTTAAGATGCCTGCGAAGCCTGAGAAGGCAGCTGTGACCTCTAGAGGCGAGGCAAGAGCAGAGCTCAAAGCCGCTCTCAAGGTAGACATGGTGACTCGTGAGTGCACAAGAAGTGAAGAGATGAGAAGAATGAAAATGAGTTGCTTCTTCTGAGAGACCTACCCGCACGGGGGCCCTTTATGAGCCCCGACGACTCGACGAGTGCGGCTCTACAGTCCCCTCGAGTACATAGATTGTGCAATGCTACTCTACGACGCACTCACACTGAAACAAGTGCCGGAAGCAGTCAGACGACCAGTGCCGCTGTGCCAATCGGGAGTTGGTGATTAACATGATATCCGACTTACTCCGGATCGGCACTGCAAGTGACTGCCGATGCTGACAACGGCAGGGAGACTGCCGATGAGTTGGCAAGGATGGGAATCCGCTAGATGCATGTGTTATTACAGTGATCTGAGCTATTTGAGTGTGGTTGGTTCGAGCTGGCTGGGTTGTTTGCGGCTCGGCCGAGAGAAGACTATCGAACATGGGTATGAGCGTCTATATGGAATAAAGCCTCTAAAATCCTCCGATGTTTAATCTTCCTACTTACACTTCAAGCCTTCAAGGTCCTCGAGCCTGACCGCCATGGTCACAGTCAGGCATCACCACAATACCACGGTCCACGACTCGCTGCACCTCGCTCAACGACCGCCTTAGCGCATCTCCGCGGCCAATATCACCCAGTACGGACCGTCTACGTGACGACGGGGTACATGATGCAGTATTCGCATTGACATGGATATCCCGGACGCGCCCGCTTCGACGACGACCTTGACGGGCCGGCCGATCAAATCGCTGCTAACTTTACCCGTGGAAGTGTAGGGGTTGATTCCCGAGGGCCCCAGAATGGTCGAGTAATGATCGAGTTGGGATATCTGCATAGTCCCATCGATGCGTAAATGTCGAAGTGGCGTGATGTGAAAGATGGAGGTTGTTCATATCTGGGGGGATGGGCCGCTGAGAGGGGTAGGAGGTGCAGGGACAAGGATCAGGTTTGATTCTTGAATGGGAGCGGACGTGTTATATCTGATGCAAGATGGATGCCTTGGGCATTCGCAAGATGTGATGCTCGTGACCATATCCGCAACGATTCTGTTCATATCGATGGTTGCGGTCGCACGTGATGGATGATCGAGTTGCTTTTCCTGCGGTGGCTTGAATCCTCCCCCAACGGCTGCAGCCACACTTGTCTTACCTACGTGGGGAACCCCAACGGTGCTGCACCATCACTCATCAGTCGGGCGTTTCCCGAGGCATATTCGCAAACGGTTGAAATGTACGCCAAGCTGGGCGCGGAGGAGCTGAATCCAGCCCGCATGCTAGCACCGCTTGGGAAACATGTTTGTCAATCTTTGCCTGGTTTTTTACACAAACGGTCTAGAGATGCATATTGGTCAGCCAGCTGAAAGAAAAACGGCGGTTTGCCAAGTGGTTTGCCATGGCAATCAACGAGTGATGTTGTGCCACGCCGGAGTGGCTGTGTCGA
Source organism: Thelonectria blattea (assembly GCA_024115155.1). Taxonomy (NCBI): domain Eukaryota; kingdom Fungi; phylum Ascomycota; class Sordariomycetes; order Hypocreales; family Nectriaceae; genus Thelonectria; species Thelonectria blattea. Next base: position 4,862 of record JAMQMW010000306.1, read on the forward strand.
CAAGTCGGTTTGCCGTCCGCCTCGCGGTTTAGGCAGGCGCAAGGCATCTATCCGTAGGCAGAATTGATTGTGATTTGGGTGTTTATGACGTATTTAGCTCACTACGAGCCAGGGACGATGGGATAAAGACTTTTATCACTCTGACACTCATTGACCCATTGCCCACGCTCTGAGTAAGGTACATCATACATACATGTAACGACTGGACTCAGGGCCACGACAGCCAACATGTCTCGATCCTCCCGCAGCCGCAGAACCCCAACAGAAGATAGCTGGGCCGACAGCACCCGCAGCGAATCAACCATCCGGTCCTTTTCCTCTTCGACCGTGGCCAGCAGTTCCCGCGATGGTGGCCGCATCGCTGTATCGGTGCAGTTCGTCAACTCCAACAACTCCAACTCCAACGGCGAACGAGTGGCGGTGCCGCTTTTGCCGTCGGCCCGCGCCCAGGATCTGCAGTTCGAGGCGCTCAGGAGGGCGGCCAGGCTGGGGCTGCACGCTTCGCCGGGGGATACCGTGTTGAGGACGACGGGGGCGAGTCCGGCGGTGGTGGATGGGGAGGATTATGTGGTTGATGTGTTGGGGTTGACGGTGGATAATACGTTTTCGATTGAGATACTTCAGAGGGCGGTAAGAGATAGGTGTAGTCTGGGGGTTCATGCGTGCTGACTTGTTTAGAACATCTCTCCGGCGCCTTCAGACGTGACCGGCCATACACTCTACGAATACAACCTCAACCCATCGATCCTCCGCCCCAGTTCAACCAGCAACGCCCTTTTCATCCGCTGGATCACCATCGAAGACGCCCTGTCATCCAACTCCCTCAGACGCCTCCCCGTCGACGCCCAACCACAAGGTCCTCTCCTCACCGTGGCCCAACTCTACGCAGCAGCAACAACATGGATCCAAAACTCCAACCAAATGCGCGGCCTCCCTCGCATCATCGACCCCTCCCGCGTACGCCTCTGGTCCCGCCACGGCCCCCTCTCCCGCGAAAGCGACACCTGCTCCATGCACGACCTCGGCCTCGTCCAAGCCAACGAACCTTTGGACATCTTCGTGCAAACCCAGGGTCCTCGTCCCGACGCCACTCTAGCCCAAGTCGGCGAGACCTTCAAGCCGGAAGAGGCCTGGGGGTTGAACGTCTCGCTGCGGGGCGTGTCAACGTTTATATCGGGCGTCAAGATGCTGCTCGTGGAGATTGGTCGCAAGACTATTTCCCTCGAGGCGGTGTTGGATGTTCTTCTTCAAGTGACGAGGTTTCCGCCCGCGCTGTTGGCTTTCAACGAGATGCACGTGCGTGGCGTCATGCCGGGGATGAAGATGGACGACTTGCATCTCCTGATCGACGTCTTCAACGAACTGTGCAGGAGCATGGTGCCCGAGTGGTTGTGCGAGTTGGATACGTCGAAGCTGGAAGGGTCGCGACAGGTTCTTTGCTGGATCCACGGGCTTGCTGTGACAGAAACCAAGACTGCAGCTAATGGTGTTCCGACGCATGTGTATCGCGCGCAACTATCCGTTAAGGGAACCACCGAAGCAGAGAACCACATCTTCAACTCGCGCGTTGACCTGCCCATCGACGACACAATCTACACAGCCAGTCTCGAAACCCCTATCCCCAGCGGTCCCCACGGCCTCGTCCTAGCCGGAGCCTTACACCACAAGACCAACGAACGTTGGCACTACTTCACTTCCCCATCCCTCACTACAGGTCGTCCCCTCCGCCGTCCCAGCGCCATAGACTTCGACACTCTCCTCGTCGACGCCAACGCCTCCGCCGCCTTCCGCATGCACGACCCCATGAAGCTCGGCGCCGTCTTCAGCGCCGACCTCCCGGTCTTGACCATGAGCGCGGCAGGCTACGTCTCAATCTACGACCAGGAAGACGTCCAGTGCAGCGGGCAAGAGTTCTTCCTCTGGAACTGCGTGACCAAGAAGACTCTCTTCGGCACGCACGACCCGGGCCAGCGCATTAGTAACAGCCTGGAGCCCGTCATTGCGAGCCGCAAGAAGGAAGGGAGCTGGGAGGTGGATGCGTGGGCCGAGTGGACAGAGGTGGAGAGCCATGGAGTGCCCGACGAGTCGATTGTGATTTGCATCGATCGGAGTTCGAGTATGGGATTGTCGATGAACGAGGGGTGGAATCCGAGCGAGAGTAATGCTGCGACGAGGCCGAGTCGGTTGCACGAGGTGAAGGATTTCTTTAATCACTTCTCGACGAGGCTGTGCGCGTATGGGTTGTCGACACACACGGGACTGGTCACGTTTAACGAGAGGGTGCAGGTCGCTCAGGGGCTGACGGCGCTGCAGGTGCAGTTCACGTCGAGTCTGGACGGGATATCTGACAGTGGTGCCACGGCTGTGTACTCGGCTCTCGATAGGGCGTGCGACATGCTTTTGCAGCAGCGGGCCAAGTTTCCCGCGACAAAGGGGCGCATCATCTTGTTGACGGACGGCGAGGACAACAGTTCGCAGCGGGCCACGGCGCAGTCTGTCTGCGGGAGAATGTTCGCGAGCGACATTGTTCTCGACGCCATCGTCCTTGGAACAACAGAAACCCACGACCTCTTCAAGATTGCGAGGTCGACGGGCGGCTACGCGTTTAACCCGGGCACGCAGCGCGTCTTCTTCCAGTTGTTCCTCCTAGAAACCCTCATCGACGTCCGCACGCGACCCGACGCTCAGCGGGAAAAGGTTCTCGCGTGGGATTCCTTTGCCCCCAAAGAAGCAGACATGCAAGACGAGTACTCCTTCCCGCCGTGCCGCCCGCACCCGAACCAAAGCGATAACTTCGTGGCGCTCAAGGACGCGAAGCGGTACTGGCGACGACGAGTCTCGCACGGGAGCTTGTTATCCGGGGCGCCTTCTTCAGGGGCGAGTACGGCTGGAGGCCTGGGACAGCGCGTGTTGTTGGCCGAGGTGAGGGCTGCGGTGGATCACGAGCACAAGGACATTGACGTGTATGTGAGCGAGCGGAACATGGGGTTCTGGAAGGTGGTTATTGTTGGGCCTGAGGGGTCGCCGTACGAGGGGGGAGTGTTTTTGTTGTATGTTGATATCGGGCTGGACTTTCCGAGGGCGCCGCCGGGAGTGCGGTTTATTACGCCGATTCTTCATCCGAATATTTCCAAGGTGAGGCTGACGAGGTATGGGAAGAACTGGAGAGAAGCTGACGTTTGATAGCACGGGCGAATCTGCCATCCCATCTTTGACCGCGAATGGGCTCCCACGATTCGAGTCCACGAGATGCTGACGCACATATACGGTCTCCTAATGACCCTCGAGGTTCGTCCACCCAACCACACCCACTGACCTCCAACTAAATCTCCCCCAGTCCCAAGACACAATCGACCCCATCGCCGCCCTCAAATTCTACACCGACCCTGCCGAGGGCCGCCTCCAAGTCCAGCGATACATCGACCGGTTCGCCCGCGAGACGCGCGGACAACACCGCGACGAAATCGCGGGCTTCGACGACTCGTCCAGCGTGGCCTCGAGCGTGGTTTCCAACTTGTCGACGACTTCGACGGCCACGGTTCGCACGCTGGGGACGGCTCACGCGCCGGGGGTTGCGGTGAGGCCGCCGCCTTTGATTGGGAGGGAGGTGACGAGTTTGCCAGAGGGGGGGAGGTTGGGGGGGAGGGTGAGTCGGAGGGGGTTGTTTGATAGGATCCGGAGGTCTAGGGGGTAGATGATGGTTTGACGTGCGCAGTGGATGTATCATGTGGATGTGAGGGTATTGGGGTTGATATTATTTGCCGTGTAAGTCAGTTAGCCTGCAGCTGAATACCGACCTAAAGTACCTAGTCTTTTGTCTAGATATAATCTCCATTGATGTGGCCTTACTTTCCTGTACCAGGTGAACTCATGTGCTGGGGACTCTAGCTTCCATTGGTAAGGAGCAATTGACTCAATTTGCCCGAGTCTATGGTCTCGCTCGTCATTGACAGTCGCACGAATGCCTCTCGTCTCGGTACCTAGGTATTTGTACGAATACCCCCAATCTGAATCTGTGCCTCCACAAAGTTGGGGTGTCTCATGACAAGTTGCGCCGCTAAATTCAAAGCAGCTGCCGAGGAGAATCGACATGGGATGCATAATCTGGACCAAGATGCTTGCCGATTCAATCCTTGCCAATAATACCTTGGTGTTCCTGCTCAATCAATTCCGCTTGCGCTTTTCGCCATACTCATTCTGCATGATGAATATCCATCCATCCTCGCAATTCCCATCCTCCATCACCTCACGCTAATAAACAACCCCCCAATCCCCTCGCTCTTCAATCAATAACTAACCCCCACGGTGGAACTCTGCGGGCTTCGGTCCCCCCAGCGGACAAACAATTCCCAACGCTCCCTCTACAATTGGCCGTCTGAGCTCTCAACGGCCTTCTCTCCGCGTCATGTTCCTCCCACTCCTCAGAACCTGCCGATTTGGACTCCGGGGCTCTATAACCCGAGCAAGTGCCCCGCGATGTTTCCCTCAAGTGCAACACAGGACCAACAACAATAACAATCCCACAACCACATCTTCCTTCTCTTCCTCTCTCTCCATCCTCACACTCCCTCGCACGCATCCAAAATGGTCAAACTCCTCTACCCAACCTCCCTCGTCCTCGACGTCCCCAGCATCGACGGCTTCTCCGTCGACCTGCAACCCTACGACGTCAAACAGCTCATCCCCGCCGAACACGCCGACGCCGACATCCTCGTGACCTGGACAAATTCGCCCGAGAACCTCAAAGACGCCGCCTCCCGCCTGACCAACCTCCGCTGGATCCAATCCCTCGCCGCGGGCCCCAACGACGTCCTGGCCGCGGGCTTCGACGCGTCCCGCGTGAAAATCACCACGGGTTCGGGCCTGCACGACCTCACCGTCGCAGAGCACACGCTGGGATTGCTCCTGACCGCCGCAAGGAGGTTCTTCGAGATGCGCGATTATCAGCTCCGGGGCGAATGGCCGCAGCACCTCGGCGGGCCGCAGCCGGATCGTCCCGCCGGGCAGTTTACTACGCTGCGCGACGCGCGCGTGCTGGTCTGGGGGTTCGGGAACATTGCCAAGGCGCTCACGCCGCACCTGGTCGGCCTGGGGGCAAAGGTCAAGGGCGTGGCTCGCAGCGCGGGGGTGCGCGACGGAGTGCAGATTTACAGCGAGGAGAGCCTCCCGGAGCTGCTTCCCGAGACGGATGCCCTGGTCTTGATCCTGCCCGGGTCAGAGTCTACGCGCCACGCGCTCAATGCCGAGAGGTTGGGGTTGTTGCCCAAGCACGCGTGGGTGGTGAATGTTGGTCGGGGCACGGCGGTGGACGAGGAGGCGCTGGCGGATGCGCTGGAGAAGCGCGACATCGGAGGCGCGGCGCTGGACGTCTTCGAGGTTGAGCCTCTTCCGGCGGGGAGTCGGCTTTGGAAGGCCCCCAATGTGGTGGTGTCTCCTCATGCGGCGGGTGGGAGGCCGCAGGGGAGTGAGGGGTTGATTGCGGATAACTTGAGGCGGTTCATGTCCAAGCAGGAGTTGAAGAATATTATTTAGACATATTGACAGTAAAAGAATTATTGGGCATACACTTCTTCTCCCGTGCTCTGTATGTACTCCCACTCCGAAGTGATCTTGTGAGTCTCGGCATCTCGCCGGGTTGGTTTGCCCCCAACCCCGCGAACTCCGAATGCCGGACATCATGGCGTAGATTTGGTTTTATTGTGATGCAGTCGCATTGATGTTACCCTCCCGATGAGGCTGAATACAGGAGTGATGGAAATGGATGCAGACTTCATATATGTAGAAGAAATATCAAGTATCGCCTGCACTCTAGTCTCTATCTCTATTATTCTATCCCCGTAGCCACCCCCTCGCCCAAGTTCCCCTCAACACCACAAATAAATCACCAAAATCACGACACCTAAGCCTTCCCTTTCGGCTTCCAACAACACCAAGCAACCACAATCCCCATCTTCAAAAACGCCGCAATCCACAACGCACCCGCAAACCCAGCCCAGCTCTTTGACAAAAACCCTCCCCCAACCGCCCCTGCAAACAAAAGAACCGCTCCCACCGACCTCCGACTCCTATCCGCATTATCCGTCACCGGCGCCGTAAACAGCCTCGCATCGCTCATCAAATCGCAATACAAGCTCGTCAGCACCACCGTCGGCATGGCATTGTACTTTAACACGCGACTCGCCACAATCTGTCCCGCGCTCTGGAACGCCAGGAGGGTAATCGGCGCGAAATCCGTCCAGGGGAAGGAATCGCGGACGGTTTCCACGATGGTTCCGTCGATGTGCACGGTTTCGCGTCCTTGGGGCTTGTTGTGCACCGCGCCCGTGGTGGCCAGCACGGCGACGATGCCGGTGATGATGGATTGGATGAGGAACGAGAGGGCGAGGACCCAGCGCTTTTGGGGGCCGAAGGTTCGGTGGAAGCTGGAGAAGAAGAGGGCGCCGATGGCGAAGCAGATGATGGCGAGGAAGCAGCGGGACCAGGCCTTGCCGGGGAGGTTTTCGGGCTGGCCGCTGACGCCTAGGCCGACGAAGATTGTGTTTCCTGGGGGTGTCAGATGCATTGTCGTTAAGTTGTTCAGAAGGAGGGGGGGGG
>JAMQMW010000307.1:0-37415 GCA_024115155.1 Thelonectria blattea
TGGAGAAAAAACTGACCACCACAGCAGATAGATAATAACCTGGATGCCTGCTCCCGGCCGCTTCTACAGTGCTACCTCGGGACCTAGGATGCGCACCGTCCAGCTCGTCCCAGCTTGTCAAGTTCAGTGTCAGCGTCTGACCTTCACCGAGGAAGTGACCCACAACGAAGCTTCGGTCAGTATCGCCATCACATGCAAACCACAACTTCGCTCGGTCACATTGTAAAGAAACGCACATGTCCGTCAACTTTCCGTGGTTCGACCACGCTCTGACTTCGTCTACGAATACACACCGACCTAATCTACACCTGGCTGACTCCTTGCTCACACACGCCCTCCCGTCTCCAACCAATGACAGACGACCAAATCATGTACACCTTGTCCAGAAACCAACCCTCGCCCGACCGCTTCTATCATAATATACTCGCTGTACAACATGTCCTGCCATCTTTCAACTCCAGGCTCTAATCCAAGGCGCCCCTGCCACGTCCTCATATCCAAGGTCCCGTGAATTATGTCCAACCGCGCAAATCGCTCTTGACGCGCCCGCCTCGCAAGTCTCGCCCTCCTCTTCACCCTCCATCAACGTCGCTTCTCCTTCTAGATGCCCTTGGTCGCGGCCAGCGACGTCGGTGTTGGCGCTTGCGTTGATCCGTTGCCTCGTCTGTTGCACCAACAACTCGCGTCTCCCTCCCTTTCCACCTGAACCACTATGTCCATGCCTTCCTTCAAAAGATAGTCGCGAACTCGATCTCGCACTTCCTCCAACGCTGCTCCGCGCGCAGCTACCACGTGCACCACGCCGAGGAGTTTGCCCCCGGAAGCGCTGGCGCTGTGGTCGTCTCTCCAGAACTTGGGCGTCGCGTAACCCACCACTCCTCGCTGGTTCAGGATCCCGCCTAATGAGTTTCGCAAGTTATACTCTACATCCTCGGGCACGCTCAGAAGAAGCCGCTTGGCCGACGACACCACCAACGGCTTGGACGAGAGGAAGATGAGAACCGCAATGAGACATGACGCCAGAGGGTCCCAGCCAGCCCATCCCCAGAAGCTCGTCAGAACCGTCGACACGATGACGGAAACGCTGCCCAGCATGTCGGCCAAGATGTGCAGATAGATTCCATGCATGTTGTCGTTATCGTGGCCGTGGCTATGACCGCCACACGAACCACCGTGCGAGTGGGCGTGGTCGTGGTCGTGGTCGTGCGAATGGGAATGCGAGTGTCCGTGATCATGCCCGTGGTCGTGTCCGTGGTGGTGATGCCCAAATGCCATCATGCCGACCAAATTCACGAGCAAGCCAAGCGTACTAACAACAAAGAGCTCGCCCAGACGTTTCGTCTGCGTCCCCTCCCACAACCGTTCAAACGCCTCAAAGGCAATCTCCACGCTAAGCAACCTTTTGCAAGTCAGCGCCGTGCTCTAGTTCAGGTCCAAGCCACTTACATGAGGAGAATTCCATTCGCAAACCCACTCAGCGTTTCAATCTTGCCAAAACCGTACGGAAACCGTTGGCTCCGTGGCCACTTGCTCATAACCGCCGCTAACAGCCCAACCATCAAGGCAACACAGTCAAAGAACATGTGGATGCTGTCGCTCAGGAGGCCAAGGGAGTCGGTCAAATATCCGTAGAAAGCCTGGACGGCCATGAAGGAGAAGTTGAGGCTGCAGTCATACACCCGTCAGTATGGATCCCAACGCAACAAGCCTTCTACTTACACCATAAAGTAGAAAATACGCCGAGAATCCTTCTCAATCACGATGGCATTGATAATGGGGAATTGGGCTGTATAAGGAAGCAGCATCCGCGTGAATAATGATCTTTGTGCGTTGTTCTCTTTTTCGTGGTCGTGCGCGTGGAAATGGTCGTGGCTGTGATTGTGGTCGTGGTCGTGACCATGGTGGTGGTGGTCATGATCGTGGAAGTCGGGAGGGGAATAGGGCGTCGTAGCGGTTGCAGGACCCGGTGACAATATGCTTTTCCCTCCCGGTGTCCTCTCTTGTGTCCAGCCGTCGAGCGTGTTCAGTGCAGGCGGAGGCATCTTCTCTCGGGGCAGCATCGAGGCCGCGTTGGACGTGTGCGAGCGTGAGTGACCGCGTGTGCGCCCAGGGTGGAAGTGTGGAAATGAACTGGAATGGCCATGATCGTGGTCGTGCTCGTGCTCGTGGCTGTGATCGTGTGCGTGGCCATGGCCGCGGTCGTGGTCGTGAGGGTCGAATTCTGATCGCAAGGGAATGCTGCTCGTAGACATTGTCCTCAGGGCGTTGAGCGAGGTTTGCGAATTCGAGGGCGCATGTGCATGCATATGGCCTTGATGAACGTGAGGCAAGGCCGAGGTTGGGAGCGCGTACGAGGACGCCATGGTGAGTGTCGGGTCGAAATTGAAGCCGTTGACGGTCTCAAACCGGTCGAGAAGGCGCGAGTCGGTACGATTGTCGGCGCAAAGGTGGTCGATGCAGCGGGAGAGCAAGAGCCTCCCCACAGGCCAATGGCAACGTCATCAGCCGATTCCCAACACACAGGAAATATTCCGAGCAAAGAGGCCGGCGAGGAGGGACGGAGAATAATTCGACAAGTCGTGGGACGTTGTACCCCTCGGAGCGTGGAAGAGATGGAAAGCGGTCGCTGGGTTCGGGCGGCGAAGAACAGGAGATGCAGGAGGTCCTGCACGTGGATCTGGGCGACCAACCCTACGAAGGAGCGATCGTCGGGGAGAGAGAGGAGACGAGGTCACCTTCAAAGGCTCAAACTTGGCGCTTGGCACTTAAGATAAGGGCGGGCTCCAACGTCAAGCCACGGGAAACGGGGTAGAAAGGACGTATGTAATCCGGCTCTGCCGTGAGACAAGGAGATCCGAGATCCGGTTGAAACAGGAATAAAAAAGTTCGTCTCGACTTCGGTGCACGACTCGCAACCAGTGGCCTCTTGCTTTCCTGTTCGTATCCCAATCACAATCAACCCATGCACAGCTGGGCCGCCGCGGCTGCCGAGCAAACAGCATGGAAGCCAGCAGCAGCCAAGAAGCCAAGCACAGCCAGCGGTTTTCCCCCCTGCATGTTGCCCCTTGGCCGCTAAACTCTAGCTGTTCCTCGATCCAGTGTGTCTGGTGCACACCCCGCGGCCGTGGAGGGTGGAGGATTTCGGCGGGAACCAGGGGCGTTCCATTTTCTGCACGCGCGGTCGGTCGATGGCTCCATGCTTTTGTTCCGTTGGCCCAATGAGTGCTGGTGGGTGATGATCGAAGGGAGAGACGGGTAAGGGAGAGACACCCCTTTGGCCTGTGTGCCTGGGAGCATCCCTGGCAAAAACGTCGTAGGGGGCACAGGGGGGCGCTCGATAATCTCCCCAGCAGTGGAGGTTCGTGTTGGTGGTTGGTTGTTGATCCAGCTGTGTTTCCGTGAAATTGACTTGTGCTGCCAAGAGTCGTGTGCAGCCAAAGGTACGTACCCGCATCGATGCAGCCTGCCATGGAGTTGAAGCAATCACTCTCGTAGGCGGCACGAAGTGTTGAGAAATGCAATGTGCACCTCGTGCAGCCAACTGGAAGAACCATCTCACACGCATCCCAAAATATTAATCAATTTTCGCATCGTTGCCTTGGAATCCTTGGTGTCTCTCCCCACGCATGCAATTAAGGTGTGTATCCGTCCGTGTGGACCATGCACGAGGCCACATCTTCAAATCTGCAAAGTGCCTGCACCAAAGTCTCATCTCGAATCGTCCAAGTCAACAACCACAATGACCCCCGCGTTCATTATTTCCGTGATCGCGGGCGGACTGAGCTTCATCGCTCTCCTCTACGGCCTCCGGGTCCTCGCCTGGGCACTCCGCCACCTCGGAGCTGCCGTCCCGACTCGATATCGGCCGGCCGAGAAGCCCGAGGATGAGCACATCCAGATCCTCGTCGTGGGCGACATCGGCCGGAGCCCGAGGATGCAGTATCACGCGCTGAGCGTGGCCAAGCATGGGCGGATGGTCGACATTGTCGGCTACAAGGGTTGGCATCATCGAGCACATCTCGCATTGGCCTCGAGACTGACAGTGGACAGAAACGGCGAGAATACCTGATCTCATTGGAAACCCGCGGGTTGAAATGTATGGTCTCCCGCCCCAGCCCGAATTGCTTCGCTGGGGGACTCTGCCCTTCTTCCTCAACATTCCCTGCAAAGTCATCTGGCAGTTCTGGGGCTTGTTTTCGACCTTGATGTATGCCGCACCCGCTGCCAAATGGATCATTATACAGGTGAGCTTGGGATCCAAACGCTCAACTCGAGTATCAACCCTAAACATGTCAGAATCCCCCATCTATTCCCACCTTTCACGTCGTGCTGTTAGTCTCTCTCCTCAGGGGCAGCAAACTCCTCGTGGATTGGCACAACTACGGATACACCATCATGGCGCAAAACAAGTGGTACTTTAAGCCTCTCGTCGTCTTCTACAAATGGTACGAGACCGGCTTCGGCCGCTTCCTGGGCGATGCAAACTTGTCTGTGACCGACGCCATGGCCCGCCAACTGAAGCAGCCGCCCTTCAAAGTCAAGGGCCCCGTGTATACGTTGCACGACCGGCCAGCGCAGGTCTTTCAGCCCATCGAGTCGGAGGCGGCTCGACGAGCCTTCTTGTCGAGGTTGCCCGAGACCAAAGCAGATGCCGAAAAGATCATGGAGGGAAGGTTGCGGCTCATCGTCAGCAGCACCTCGTGGACAGCAGACGAGGATTTCGGCCTTCTTCTCGACGCTCTCGTGTCCTACGCGAGCTCTCAATCAGACGCCGGACCTCCAACACCCGTCCTAGCCATCATCACCGGCAAGGGCCCCCAGAAGGAGCACTACCTGGAACAGATCAAGAAGCTCCGAATCGAGGGCAAACTCCCCGGCATTCGCGTCATCACCGCCTGGCTCTCCACGCGCGACTACGCCTCGCTCCTCGCGTGCGCCGACCTCGGCATCTCGCTGCACAAGTCCAGCTCGGGCGTCGACCTGCCCATGAAAGTCGTCGACATGTTCGGCGCCGGCCTCCCCGTCGTCGCCTACTCAGCCTTTGAGAGTTTCGGCGAACTCGTCAGGGAGGGCCAAAACGGCTGCGGGTTCGAGACGTCGGCCGAGCTTGCCTCGGCCCTCCAGCGGCTCCTCGGCGTCGGAGGGATAGGGGAGCTCGCGGCGCTGAAGAAGGGCGCGATCCAGGAGGGTGCGCTGCGATGGGACGAGGAATGGGATAGGGTCGTGGGAAAAGTCATTGGGATTGTGGACCAGTGAGTCAATACCGCAGCAATCAATTCCAAGCATGCAATGCACTCATGGTTTGACTGAAAGACCTTGAGAGAAAACCATGTCTCAATTTCTTGACGCTTGATAAACCCGAAACAGAAACCCGCTGACGCCACACCGACATTGCTGATCTGATATTTTTAACCCTTTTTTTCATCACCGCCACTCAACCAAGCCACTCGCTCGGAGATCTGCTTTTGTCGACCATTGCAAAACGCCGCACATCCATCCGCAACCCAGGCGTCTCAGTCCTCCCCCAAGCTCTCCCTCACGCACTTTCGACAGCGTTTTCGATATTCCTTGTGCTTGCCCTCACGCTCCTCCCGGAACAACCTCGCGGCCTCGATATTCGCGGCGCTCTCGTCGTTTGGGTCGTGGAACAGGCTAATGGTGCTGATCAGGATGGTCCGGGGCGTCTGGACGGGGCTCCAGCGCTCCGAGGCCTTCTCGTAGCCGAACTCGTCCTCCTCGGGCGGGTGCAGGATCGAGATGCAGAGGCGGCCGTCCGGGTAAATGTTGGGGTGGAAGGGGATCGGGTTTTGGAACGTGAGCGAAGGCGGCATATGTGGGTAGTCGGCTGGGAAGATGAGGTGGGCGCGAAAGTTGCCTCCTGGAGAAAACGGTGTCAGTCCGGGCTGGTCCAGAGGTGAGGGAGGGGGGGAGGGGGGTTCGACGAACCGCCGTAGTATTTGCAGTCGTCGTTGATCATGAGCATAACCTCCCACTCGAAAATGTTGCTGTCGACGAGGCCGCACGATATGCCCGAGTTGTCCTCACTAGACTGCATCTCTTTGAGCTGTCGCTTAAGCAGCAGCGCGGCTGGGGAAGTGGCAGTCATGACGAGGGACTTGCTTTGGCAAAGATATATAAGTATGCGTACAGGTCGGCTTTGGTGGAAGGGAGGTAGAAGCAGAGTCGAAGGTGTAGAGTTGGAGGGGAGAAGATGTGGTCGCGGTCTCGAAGTGGGAGGTGGGCTGGCAGCTGCAGTGTGGCAGATGCATGTTGTGGGGATCCTGGTTTGGTGCGGGGGCAGGCTGGAGGAGACTGCAAGAAAGTGCACCTTGGATATTGAGGCCGCACAGTGTCATGAGATGGCCTCAAATCCTTCTGACGAGCCCCTCGTAGAGATGTAACGGCCCTCACATATGACGTGCTTGCATGTCCACGGGCTGCAGCTCCTCAGCTTGATGCTTCCCCTGCGGCAAACGACAGGCGTATCCAGGTACACGCTCTACACCGCCCTTGGTTCAATGCATGCTACCGCATATGCGCGTTGGCAACTCTCGACTAGATCGTAACTCGTGACGTCCAATTTTCCAAGAAATACACCGTACCCATACAATACAATACATTACATTACCGTGTCGCCGCCTGGGTATCATCAAAATTGCCCAACATATGACCTCTTCGTCCTCACTTTTTAGACGTCCCGAACCCGGTAAAGCCCATCTGCGCCATCATGTCCTCCTCGTCGTGCTCGCCCTCGATGCGCAAGTCGTCGTCGTACTCGGTCTTGACCTTGGACGCCTCCTCCAGTTTCACGCGCTTCCTTTCCACCTCGTCCCTCCGCTTCTTGCGGCGCTCCTCGGCCTCCTTCTCGGCCTCCTCCTCCCGCAGCTGAAGCCTCTCCTTGAGCGTCGTGGCCTTTTCCTTCTCCAGCTCGTCCCGCCGCTGGATGTAGTAGTCGATCCGCTCGTGCACCTGCTCGGCCGTCGCGCGCTTCACCTCGGTCGTCTGCCCCACCTTGGTGAGGTGCTGCATCGAGTTGAGGTGCTCCACGAACTGCTTGTTGTCCTTGAAGGTGAGGTCGCAGGCCTCGCAGTAGAAGCCCGCGCTGCGGCCGCGCTTGCCCACGCCGGCGCCGGCGGGGATGATTTGCGTCTTTCCGATCTGCGCCGAGACATCGAGGACGGTGCGTCGCGCGGTCGTGTACGTTTCGTTGCCCGTCAATGGCTTGTGGTATTTCTTGCCGGCGAGCTTGGCCTCGTAGCGCGCCTTTGCTTCTTCCTTTTCGCTCGCCTCGCGCTCCTTGGCCTTGGCGGCGTACTCGTCGAGGTCGTAGGTTTTTCGGAAGTCCGTGTCGCCCGCAGGGGCGCCGTAGGCGCCGCCTTTCTTGGAGTCGGACATCTCGAGGTGGTTGAAGATGCAAGGTTGAAATTGCGCCGGTCAAGCCAAGGTGGAAAAGCTGAGACCCGACGCGAAACAGATCGCCAGCTCCCAGGGATGACGTTGAACCGTGCGCTAAAGAAATCGATAACTTTCGTACCCCGCCGCGGGGCACCAAGTTTCTCAGGGTTGGAACAACCGCAGTCGCCGAATTTTCAACCCCAGGCCAACTTTCGACCATGTTGTATCTAGTAGGATTGGGGCTCTCCGACGAGACGGACATTACCGTCAAGGGCCTAGAAGTGGTCAAGAAGGCTTCTAGAATTTACCTCGAGGCGTACACAAGTATCCTCCTCGTCGACCAATCCGTCCTCGTACGTGTCATGGAAAGTTGTGCGCCAAGTGCCTAACATGCAGCAGGAATCATACTATGGCCGGTCCATTACGATTGCCGATCGCGAGATGGTCGAATCGAACAGCGAGGAGATTCTCCGCGATGCACAGACTGAGGACGTAGCCTTCCTGGTGGTTGGAGATCCTTTTGGGTAGGTTGGCAAGCCAGGAACTGTAAATTGATGATGCTAACATGGCCAGGGCCACGACGCACACCGATCTCGTCCTGCGCGCTCGAGAACTCGAAATCCCCGTTCGCACCGTCCCGAATGCCTCCATTATGTCCGGCATCGGCGCGTGTGGTCTGCAGCTCTACAACTTTGGACAGACCGTATCCATGGTCTTCTTCACCGACAACTGGAAGCCCGCTTCGTTCTACGACCGCATAAAGGAGAACCGTAACATCGGCCTGCATACTTTAGTCCTTGTCGATATCAAGGTCAAGGAGCCCAGCTTGGAGAACCTCGCCCGGGGAAGGATGATATACGAACCGCCTCGTTACATGACCGTGGGTCAGTGTGCGCAGCAGATGCTGGAGATTGAGGAGGAGAAAAAGGAGGGAGTCTACACCAAGGACAGCTTGGCTATCGGAGCTGCACGTGTTGGCGGCAAGACGGAGAAGTTTGTCGCCGGTACGCTGGAGGAGCTTTGCTCGGCCGATGAGGAGCTTGGGCCGCCTCTACACAGTCTTGTGCTTCTCGGGAGGAGAACACACGAGTTGGAACACGATTATGTGAGGCAATTCGCAGTCGACAAGGAGAAGTGGACGAAGATATGGAATGAAGAGTACGGAAAGCAGACGTAGGAATCGTTCCAATGCTACATTAACTATGATCCAGGCGCAAGCAAATCGACATGATGTTACAACCTACTTATGGTACACAGAAAGCCATGCCGACAATTATTGCGAGTTTCGCCAGGTCGCCACGTCGGATTCCGTAATCTCGCGCAGGTGGTTGACATGAGGGGGATTTCCCGTAATGGTGCTGCTCGCAATCTCAGCAGCGCGGCTGAAGATGTTCTTCGACACCAACGAGTAGGTTGCTGACACGGTCTTGACCCGGATTATACCAAGTCGAGGATCGTTCTCGGAGCCGTCGTGCTTCCCGTCGCCCAAATCGCCGAGCCAAGCCTTCAATGTCGGAGTGTAATGCTTCGCCACGAGGCTGCGGTCGGTGCTGATGATGGCGTTGCCGGCGACGGAGGCCCATTCCCCCGATGCATTGACAAATGCGACGTTCACGTGGGCGTCTTCGGCGAGGTCATCCGTCTTTCCGGACTCGGTGTTGGTGTAGAACAAGAGATCGATACCCCCGGACTCCTACTACCTGTCAGATGCGCCTCGACGCCCTACACGGAGGAACTCACGGTTGCTGCCAGCGCCATGCATCGAGATACAAGGTTTCCGGACGCGGAGCGAGTAGTCAACATGCCAAACTTGGACTTGGTACCGAAGTCAACAAGGTCGTTGACCTTGGTCTTGAGGTCGACCTCGTCCAAGTTGGCCTTCTTGTAAGGGTCGGCGGGGGCGTCGCCAGTGCTGGTATTGGAGAATGACATAATGTTCGGGAAGCTGCGAGATGCTGATGAGTCTAATGATTATGTTGGGGGGGCATAGATGCCGGTTTTATAATCGCGAAAGTTCTCGGGGGGGGTTATGTCGTAGCTGCAGTGGGCGTCATCACTCATATCATCATCGATTTCAAGCGAGGGGATCGTGTCGTGACGTCAGGAATACGTCTCACCGTGGAAGTCTTTGCCTGTTACAGAAGAAGGGATACATAGCTCCATTCCTGCACATGAATAGTTAAAAGAGAGGATTGGAATGCATCAAGCATGGTGACGGTCATCAAGGTGCCTCACCAGGTTTGGTTATCTGCCTTGTCCGTTGGAGTATATCGGAGTAGACGATTGACAAACTGGGGATTGCCCACCTCAGATAGTTCACAACACTTTACGAATCAAGCAACCCCCCTTCTCTTCCAGCCGAGTTTGTTTTGAGTTGGTTAAATACGGTTTGTTCGTTTACTCGACCTATAGGGGATGATATCGCCCGCCTCACGTGGAGGATAGTCAGCGTAAATCAGCCATTTCCCACTATAACGGTAAACAAACAAACGATCATGAATCAGAAGGTGATTGTCAAGAGATTCCAGCCACAAGCCGATGATGCTTAATGGAACGAGCCATGAGGCGCTCGCCGTCCTGAAGAAAGGCATCGTGACCTCCTGGGCGCCCGTCGGCTGACGCGGAAGGCGCCTCTGAGCGCGGTAGTTGAAAGAGTTGAAGATGTTTGTGCGGTTATACAGTAAAAACTTCTTTCTTTTCCGTAAAACATACTGTGGGCGATATTTTCCCTCAGCAATTCCCAAACTTCAAACGCCAGGAGATAATAGTTATGCGGGTAGATCAAATAGGGAATACCGAATGCCTTGTCCCAGTCTAATCACTACTATCTGGAAGATCCGTAAAGATGATTGGTTTCTCTCCTGATTTTATACAGTACGAAGTCACTCTGATACCCCGGACACACTGTAGACATTTCCATTCACTCAAAAAACCTCATCAGGCAACAAACAGCGAACGAGAAAGTGCTAGGTTCGGCCATCGAAGCCTGAGGCCCCGATCTTTTGTCCTACGGACTTTGGGCCCGGGAAGGTGCTCTTGCCCCGCGTGCTTCAAGCCATGGGAAGGAGCGGTCTCTCTTGCCCGAATCCCGTCCAAGCTCCTTCCCCTTGAGCTGAGCAACTCAATGTCACACGAGGAGAGAAACCTGCCGGCCAAGATCCACCACCTCTCGTACAACTTCTTCCCATCTTCAACCACAAAGCCTCGTCGTCAACACAGAACCTGTCGTCTGCGGGGGCGTCATTCGTCGTCGCTCACAATCCCCTCCGCCTTTCGTCAACTGACTCGAAAACGGGGCCGACGCTCCCGTTCGGGGCTTCCCGTGGTAACTGTCGCATCGCCAACTTCTTTTCACCCCTCATCACAGCATCTCCGGTTTGGAATCGGCCGTCAGCGAACGTATTCCGACTTACTTATTGTGCCCTCATCCGGGCCTCAAAATTCTGGAACCATTCCATTGTCCATCCCATCTTCGTCTTTTTTCCTCCTCGTCCTCCATTTGTGTCGGACTTGCGGTTTTCCCGCCACTGCCCGCTCACATTTGTTGAAGCCATCCAGCCGTGGGCACCTTCCCCCCGATTCTTATCTCCTACCTCGGTCTCTCACCACCTCGCTCGCCCAGTCGCCATTTCGTCTTACAACAACCACACTTGATCGAAACTAGTCGTACACTGTACGCTACTACAAGCCTCGCCCTCCCCACTTGTGTCACTTTGATGCAACATGGCGAGCGATTCGGTGAGTTGCCCCCCTCTGGCCGAACGCCACCGATCTAACCCCTGCAGGGTGTCTTTCCGTGGGAATGCAGAGACAAGGAGGACCAGGCAAAAGCTGCCTACTATAATCCTCTCCGGCGCGCCAATCAGTCTCTCGTGGATGAAAACCTGAGGCTCAAGCGAATTCTTCGTGAGAATGCCATATCTTGGTCTCCCGTTGCTCTCAACCACTTGAAGCAACTCGACCCGAAGGCGCGCAAGACTCGGTCATCCCTAACCTCTCATGACTTGGGTCATCCGTACCTCCCCATGGAGGTCATCTTGCGCATCCTCAAGTTCGCCATGCAGAGTCCACATCCCATCGTTGATCCTCTGTTACCCCTCAACCCCGAGACCTTGACCGACAAGGAAAAGGCCCGCGGCAACCAGATTGCCATTCACTTCCTAGCCACTTGCAGAGCACTCAACCTCGATGGCACTCGTTATTTGTGGTTTTCGAACCAGTTCACCTTTACCAGCCCTCAGGCGGTTTCCTATTTCGCCGAGTTGCCTTTTCAGTTCCGTCAGAGCATTACCCATGTCAACTTCCGCGTCATCGCACGGTACTACGACGATACCCGCAGCCGTCGACACAAGCTTGACAAGTGTTATCACGCCGATGTGAAGAAGGATCAAGTACTCAAGGTCCATCTCCGACCCGTCGAGAGTCCTCTCATCCGAGGCGGGTTCCGATGCTACACTTGGAACCAGATCGTCGACTTCCTCGAGGGCCTTCGCGCTCCCTACGATCCCAAGGACAAGTCGCGCCCTCGACCTCGACTTTTGCCATGCCTGTCTTCGTTGCGCCTCGATCTCGTCAACTTTTCCGACACGCTCCTTCCCTTTTCGGGATCTGAGTTGCACGACATCACCTCGCACGAGCTTGGCTGTACTCTAAACGAGCTGCACGTCACGGGAATGCCTTTTGACGATACGGGCATGAAGGCTTCGGCCGAGCTCAGTGGGATGCTGAAGGACGAAGGCCTGTACCTCGACGGTCCCGCCGCCTACATTGCCCAGCTTCGAAACCTCTCGGAGCTCTCGGGGAAAAGATGGTGCGCCAGGGTCATTCGTGCCTGGAGTCACACGGACAATGATGGGGAAGATAGCGACGACTCTGACACCCCGCGCTCCTCGGTACACAGCCATGCCAAACTTGGAGCCCTTCCACCCGCTCCAACGGAAACAGGTCACCCTCCCTCGACCCGAGAGGAAGAGTCCGTCATTTGGAAACGTGTTCCGGTTTCACGCGATCAATATGAACGCGAATGGATTCAGTTTTCTCGATTTAGTGGCTACGAGATGACGGACATGGACTGGGACAGTGACGAGGAAGGTGTATGTCCCTGCTGCGGAGAATCTCATCCAGGCTCGTCCTTCCTGGAATTTTTTCCTGACGGTGAATTTGCTGACTGAGCATCAGGCGACGTCTTGTACTGATGACATGATGGATGAGGGATGAGTTACGGAATTTCGGAATTTTCACGGGTTGTGTTGTATGTTTAGATACCCCTAGTTAAAATTGCGCATCGCAATGGAGGATATGCCGAAGAGGCGGCCGTTTTAGACGCATGATGTGCATAGTTTCACCACACATCAACTGATCTTTGAGTCGAAGTATCCGTATACTAGTGACAACACAGCAAAGTGAGAAGAACGGAGGACGTGATGGTCGAATGACATACAAATACTGGAAGTCGAAATGATTAGTCCACTAAATTATTAAAGAAACTCCAATAATTCTAGGTTGGGTAACCTGAATCAATTTGCCCGCGAGGTCACCTGACATCGCGATTCGCATAGATGCATGTTCCTTCCCAGCGCGACCCAAAACCGTGTCAAGACTTGACTGACCCATCCCCTCGTCTTTGCATGCCCAACGCGAGAAGGGCTTATGCGACGCCGAATTATTTCTCTACAGATATCGCCATCGGGATCGCAAGTTCTTTCCGACATCCACGCTGCGCCCTTGCCCCCGTCCGAGCGCGCATCACTGAGCCAACTGACTGTTGATGCATCAGCCCCGCCCAACCATCACCGCGACACGGAACGACGCTCGAATGACCGATTGATCATCGTCGCGAAGATATTGAACACTTCATTTGCTGTTAATCGGCAACATGCCGCCAAGTCTCAAAGACCGAGGGGGCCGGCTATCAGCTTTCGCGCGACAAAGCTTCGAAAGCAACGTTGGCCAGAACATCAACGGGGAGCAAGATGAGGTCGAGGTTCCTTTGGAACAACCTCGGCCCGTGGCTCCAGCCCCTATGCGACAGGTGCTAGACGATTCCAAGGCTCCTCCTCGACGACACACGGGAACACCGCGCCAGAGCAACGGCTTTCAGCCACCGTCGCGATCACCGAGGGCACCTGTCGTCGCTTCCCCGACGAGACGGCCTCGAGCGAGTTCCCAGGATCATCATGGAGACATGTTCTCCGGCTCACAGCTGGGGGACAATTTCATGAACTCGGGGCTCACGACACCTCACAACGAGCCAGCGCAGCCCGAGCCCATCAACCTAAACACGGACCTAACCCGTGACCTCATGAATCACATCCCACCACGCCGGCCCGATCGTGAAGAAAACTACGTTCCCCAGCCTCAGCAGCCCGTGTTCTCCATGCGAAATGACGGCCGACTGGTGGTGGTTGATAAGCCTCTACGACACGACATGTACATTGGGGACGGTTTTCGGGACAACGGCCTGGACGGTTATAAAAGGACCAACGGGCATTACAGGGTGAACCGACCCGGGTCTCCGTTGAAAGAAAAGCCGCAGTTGAAAGACCCAAAACTTCCGACGCGGGAAATCAGAATTCGAAGGATCCCCGTGGAAAAACCAGAAACGCTCAACACGATTGAGATTCCAAGAAGCTCGACCCCGCCAGCCAAACCGCGTCGACAACTACAGCTGGAACAACCAGTGTCGGTGCATGATGACGACGAAGATTCATCACAGGACGAGCATCCAACGCCCAAAGCCAAGAAGCCGGTGTCGGAAAGAGTAACTGGGGTTTCCGTGCCTATTTTCCCGTCGGAGTCGAGCAAGAAACGACGTCGCCCGAGTCCCGAGTACGATGACAAGGTGCTCAGTTCGATGACATTTACGGAATTAAAGGAGCAACCCTTCGATTTTGACCCTACTAAAGAGGAGGAGAGACCGATCAGCACCAATGCGGACAATTTGACGACCAGGCTGGATCAGTTTCGTGATCGGGACGAAAGCGAACAGCACGCCCTCTTTGCCAACATGTCGATTGAAGACTGGGAGAGTTCCGGGGAGTGGTTTGTCAAGGAGTTTTCCAACTTTGTGCAAGCCTTGACGGAAGCGAGACGCAGGAGAAGAAGGGTGATTGGGGAATTCGAAGACGAAGCTGCCAGTCGAGAGGAGGCTGTACGACTCAAGAATGAGGCAATCGACCGAAAGCTCTCTAAGATGAAGCAGGATGGTCAAAGAGTCGTCGAGGACAGATGATGATTTTACGATTTGGGGGCGATTAGGGCGTCCCTTGGCGTTACGATACCAGGTTCATCTGATTGGGCGGTTTAACTCGGCGTAGTGGTGCATTCGGCGTTGAAGCATGTGGGCATATTATGGATGTTTTCTGTCTTGCCAGATGTCTGGTCACGTACCTTGGTGGAGAGAAGTAGAAAGGTATCTTTATTGCGCTCTCTATAAACGCTCAAGGCTTGGTCGCTATGGTTTCAGGGTAGCGGCATAGGTGATCAAACACGCTCTCATTAGTGGTATCTCGCGTTAGACTCGTAAAACACGTTTCACTTTCCTGTCCCGTCCCACAACCATCCTCAGCTGGTGACCTGGTCGATCAGGGATGACGCCTTTCCTGAGGCCCTCGGTGTAGAGCTCGTAGGCGGGATAGTAGCCGTCGACGAACCTGACGACCTGCTCCGAGGACATGCCGGCCTCCGGGTCGCCGCGCTCCTCGCGCAGGTGGTCCTCCTGCTCGAGGCGCCAGCCGTAGACGTAGCCCAGGTCCTCGGCGTCGACCTGGATGAAGGCGTTGAAGAGGTTGGTGAGGCAGTCGTACTCGGCCAGCTTCTCGTTGACGAAGAGGAGGTGCTCGAGGCTGTGCTTCTGCAGGGTGCGGTTGGGGCGGTCCCGGCGGGCGGCCACGGCGTCCGGGGAGAGGGCGCGGAAGCCGACGCACCAGCCCTCGAGGATGACGGCCTGGATCTTGGGCTGGCCGGGCTGGTTGACGGGTGTCCACTGGGATTCGGGCAGGCGCTCGCCGTTGCCCCCCGCGATGGCCTTGTCGTACTTGGGGAGCTTGGCGGGGTCGCCGCGGAGCACGGCGTCGAAGAAGGCCTTTGCCAGGGGGAGGTCGTGGGTGCCCGGTTCGCCGCGGTGCTGGACGAGGGCGTTGTCCGGGTGGGCCTCGGCGAGGGCGACCTGGCAGGCGCGCGTCAGGTAGAACTCGTCGATGCTGCAGACCAAGGTCGGGACGGAGCGGTCCTCGAGGGCGAGGCACAGGGCGCGGACGAGGGTGGTCTTGCCGGCGCCCTGCACGCCGTTGAGGCCGATGACGAAGGGGACCTCGGGGGGGTTGGCGGCGCGGTGAAGCTCGAGCTGGGAGAGGATGAAGGGGATGCAAATGGGAGTCTTGTCATCGACGAATTGGGGGGGCATTTTGAAGGCGGGAGGCGGGAGGCGGGGTGGTGGTGAAAAAGGGACCGGGGGCCCGGGGAGGGGAAAGGAAGGAAGCGCGCGCCGAAAAACGGGGGTCCTACGGCATTTGAAAATTGGGCCGGACGACGGTTTTTCGGTCGTGGGGAATTTTGAGCATGCGCCGATGATGCGGGCGCAGGCGGACGGACGAGAAGGTGTGTTTGGGGGGTGTGGTTTTTTGTGCGGGTTGCAGTGCGCTCTCTCATCACGGCAATTTTTCTTGGTGGAGGTTTCCGGTCAGCGGCCTTTGTTTTGGGAGTGTGGGGGATGCCTGAGGAGAATTGTGGGGTTGTTTGGAGGTGCCATGTGCCATGGGCCGCGGGTAAAAGAGGGAGTCGGTATGTAGAGTCGGATTGTAGACACGGAGAGCGGGCGGGTTATGGATTGGACTTGGGCTTGGAGTAAATTGAACCAGAGTACCTATTGTATGTATTCATGGTGTGGCATGATTCGATTCAGTTGAGATAACAATGGCGGCTTACATTTTCGTCTCTTCTCTTGAGTCGTATTCGAAGCAGATGATCATGACTAGAACCGTTGGCTTCAGCCAAAAAATGACCGACTGCTCTCTCACCTTGACTAGCACCAGATGAAAGAAAAAAACATGTGACAGACTCAATTCATCTCACGTCGTCTGAATAAGCCGTCGACCGGTAATCCGTCAGATCAAGTCCTCCCCGTTCTCCCCATACCTCCATGTTTTCCTCCACATGACCTCATCTCGAATCGTCTCTTCCCCGCCTGGCATGTGAAGCCAGCCGATTGCCAAAGAGGCTTAGCGCCTAAATGTAGCGCCCCCTCGGTAGCTCCAGAGCATGCCGAGGCTCCTTCACAGGCGGCCCATCTTTCGACGACTCGAGTTGCCGCGCTCTCTCAGCTTTGAATAATTAAGAGTTGCATCTGCGCTCCCTTTTTCTTTGGATAATCTTCATCTCTATTTTCTTTCCATCCTGTCAGCGCGTCTTGTTCTTCTTTTTGCATCAATCACCCCATTCAAGACGCGACAACACCATCTCCACCACCCCGTTCCCTCGTCATGACAGACCAGCTCAGATATGACGGCCAAGTAGTCGTCGTCACCGGCGCCGGCGGCGGTCTCGGCAGAGCCTATGCCACCTTTTTCGGTTCTCGCGGCGCCAGCGTCGTCGTGAACGACCTGGGCGGCTCCTTCAAGGGAGAGGGAAACTCGACAAAGGTCAGCAGAAGCCGCAAAAAGGATTGTGTCACGTTGTCCTCGCTAACCTTCGACAGGCTGCTGACGTGGTGGTCAACGAGATCAAAGCCGCGGGCGGAAAGGCCGTTGCGAACTACGACTCGGTCGAGAACGGCGAGCGCATCATCGACACGGCCATCAAGGCCTTTGGCCGCATCGACGTGCTCATCAACAACGCGGGTATCCTGCGGGACATCAGCTTCAAGAACCTCAAGGACGAGGACTGGGACCTGATTGTCAAGGTCCACGTCAAGGGCGCCTACAAGTGCGCAAAGGCCGCCTGGCCTCACTTCCGCAAGCAAAAGTTTGGCCGTGTCATCAACACCGCCTCGGCCGCCGGTCTGTTCGGGAGCTTCGGCCAGACGAACTATTCCGCCGCCAAGTTGGCCATGGTGGGCTTCACCGAGACGCTGGCCAAGGAGGGCGCCAAGTACAACATTATCTGCAATGTCATTGCGCCAATTGGTACGTAGAGCCCGTCTTTTGAAACGACCCGGCTAACCCGAGCAGCCGCCAGCAGAATGACCGAGACGGTCATGCCACCAGATGTCCTCCAGGCCCTGCAGCCCGACTGGGTCGTTCCTCTGGTTGCCGTGTTGGTGCACAAGAACAACACCGACGAGACCGGCAGCATCTTTGAGGTCGGCGGCGGCCACATGGCCAAGCTTCGATGGGAGCGATCCAGCGGTCTTCTTCTCAAGGCCGACGACTCCTACACCCCCGGCGCCATCCTCAAGAAGTGGAACAAGGTTGTCGACTTTTCCGAGCCCCAATATCCCACCGGGCCCAACGACTTCCTCACGCTTCTCGAAGACTCCATGAAGATGGGACCCAACGACCGCGGCGAGGATCTCGACTTTACCGGCCGAGTCGCTCTGGTCACTGGCGGTGGCGCCGGCATCGGTCGAGCCTACGCTCTGGCCTTTGCCAAGGCGGGTGCATCTGTTGTCGTCAACGACCTCGCCAACCCCGATACCGTGGTCGAAGAGATTAAGAAGCTCGGCGGCAAGGCTGTCGGCGTCAAGGCTTCGGCCGAGGACGGTGAGACTGTCGTCAAGGCTGCCATTGACGCCTATGGCCGCGTCGACATTGTCATCAACAACGCGGGCATCCTCCGAGACAAGGCCTTTACCAACATGGACGAGAGCCTGTGGGATCCCGTCATGAATGTGCATCTCCGCGGCACCTACAAGGTCACCAAGGCTGCCTGGCCCTATTTCCTCAAGCAAAAGTACGGTCGCGTGGTCAACACGACCTCGACCAGCGGCATCTACGGCAACTTTGGTCAGGCCAACTACTCGGCTGCGGTAAGTCGTCGTCGTCGTCGTCGTCGCCTCTGCAGAGCGCAGCTAACAAGATAGAAATGCGGCATCCTTGGCTTCTCCCGGGCTCTGGCCCTCGAGGGTTACAAGTACGGCATCTACGTCAACACGATTGCGCCCAACGCCGGCACGGCCATGACGGCCACCATCATGCCCGAGGAGATGGTGCAGGCGTTTAAGCCCGATTACATTGCGCCTCTGGTGCTCGCTCTCAGCAGCGACAAGTGCCCCAACCCCACAGGCGGTCTCTACGAGGTCGGCAGTGGTTGGTGCGGCCAGACCCGATGGCAGCGAACCGGAGGTCACGGTTTCCCGGTCGACGTGCCTCTTGTTCCCGAGGAGGTGGTAAAGAACTGGAACGACATTGTTGTTTTCGACGGCCGATCCGACAACCCGTCCAAGACGCAAGACAGCTTGAGCAAGATGATGGCCAACATTGAGAACCGAAAGAAGGTAGGTTTAATTCTTGGCCAATGAT
The DNA here is from genome assembly GCA_024115155.1 of Thelonectria blattea. Taxonomy (NCBI): domain Eukaryota; kingdom Fungi; phylum Ascomycota; class Sordariomycetes; order Hypocreales; family Nectriaceae; genus Thelonectria; species Thelonectria blattea. Next base: position 18,852 of record JAMQMW010000307.1, read on the forward strand.
TCATTTCTAACAATTGCAGTCTGGGTCTGAGAATGAGCATCTCGCCGCCATCAACAAGGCCATCTCGCAAGAGGGCGAGCCCACCGAGTTCAAGTACGAGGAGCGCGATGTGATTCTCTACAACTTGGGCATCGGCGCCAAGCGAACGGATCTGAAATACGTCTTGTAAGTCATGCGCTCATGAGAAACGACTCGACTAACACGCGCAGTGAGGGCGACGACAACTTCCAGGTTGTGCCGACGTTTGGCGTGATCCCCCCCTTCAACGCCGACATGCCCTTCAGCTACGACGAGATCGTGCCCAACTTTTCGCCCATGATGCTCCTCCATGGCGAGCAGTACCTCGAGATCCGCAAGTACCCCATCCCCACCAACGCCCGCCTCGTGTCAAGAGGTCGCCTCCTCGAGGTGGTGGACAAGGGCACCGCCGCCATTGCCAAGAACGCAATCACCACGGTCGACGCCACGACGGGCGAGGACGTCTTCTACAACGAGCTGACCGTCTTCCTGCGCGGCTGCGGCGGCTTCGGAGGGCCCAAGCGAGGAAAGGATCGCGGCGCGGCCACGGCAGCAAACAAGCCTCCCAACCGCCATCCCGACGTGGTGGTCGAGGAGGCCACGTCGGACGACCAGGCCGCCATTTACCGCCTGAGCGGCGATTACAAGTGAGCCTTCTCCTCCGTCACCACTGCATGAAATCTTTTCTAACAACCCAGCCCCCTCCACATCGACCCGGCCTTTGCCAAGGTCGGCGGCTTCAAGGCCCCCATCCTCCACGGCCTCTGCTCGTTTGGCTTCGCCGGAAAGGCCGTCTACGAGCGCTTCGGCGCCTTCAAGAACATCAAGGTGCGCTTCGCCGGCGTCGTGGTCCCCGGGCAGACGCTCGTGACGGAAATGTGGCGCGAGGGGAACAAGGTGCTCTTCCAGACAAAGGTCAAGGAGACGGGCAAGCTGGCCATTGCGGGAGCCGCGGCCGAGCTGGTGGAGAACAAGAGCAAGATGTGAAGTTGTGTAAATTGTACCAATATGTAGTAATTCCCAATGTTCGCAAGTTCGTGTATCAATTCAACCTTAATCCTACCGTGAGGCAATGTTTCCTATAAAAAAATGGTTTCCGTCATGACATCAAACACCTCGCCCACGGTCGGGAGCCTTCCCCCAAAGACGACCCTCTCGACGCCGCCCGAGTCCCGCTGCGCCACGCCCGTCTCGAGAAAGGCGCGCTCCGTGCCCGACAGCTCGCGCTTCTCCATGGCCTTCCACTTGCGCTCGGCCTCGTCGCGCGCCGCCTGCAGCACCTTTTCCGTGTCCTCCGACTCCCACAGGTTGCACCGGTCGCACTCCTTGCAGGGCGTGGGGTCTCCGTCCGGGCGGAAGTGGTCGCAGAAGTGGCGGTACCCCTCGTCGCCGAGGTCGGCGCGGCAGACGTAGCACATCTTGTAGCCGCAGGGGCACGTGAGCTTGTTGCAGCCGGCGTTTTTCACAAAGGACGTGTTGCACCGGGGGCACACGCGCTTGATGGCCATGCTCATGGCCTGCTCGACCTGGGTGCGGAGGGCGACGAGGGACGACTCGTTGCACACGTGGATGTCGCGCCAGGATTTCCCGCACGAGAGGCACGACACGTGCTCGCACTCGGGGTTCTGGCAGGCAAACTTGAGGCCGCGGCGGCGCCGGCGGTGCTTGGTGAGGGCGGCGGCCCACTCGGCGGAGATGTAGTCGCCAAAGGACTGCTTGGTGCTGAGGACGAGGCAGACGATGGAGGAGATGACGACGATGGGGAAGACGAAGGGGATGAAGCCGATGCAGACGACGAGGAAGAAGAGGTTGTAGACGCTCGTGGCGTTGATGCGGAGGGTTTCGTCGGCGGGGGTGTAGAGCTCGTCGATTTCGGCGTAGTCGCAGAAGGGGCAGCGCACGAGCGGCAGCTTGGAGGCGATGAGGCTGTGCTCGGCCAGCCGGCGGTCGAGCTTGTGGAGGATCTCGGCGCCCATCTTCTCCTCCCCCATGGCGCGGTGGATGTGGTCGGCGGGGATGTGGCCGGGGCAGCCGTCCATGGACAGGCACTTGAGCGTGCCCGTCTCGGCGTTGATGCTGCTCTGCCAGCCCTGCCCGAAGACGGCCTCCTTGATGGAGTGCTGCACGCAGCGGAAGCAAATCATGTGGCCCTCCTTGTTGCAGTGCGTGAACTCTTCCCACGGGCCCGACGAAAAGCAGCACACGCACTCGTGCGTCGCGTCGGCCTCTTCCGCCTCTTCGTTGTTGAGCAGCACGGCCATCTCGCGGTCCTTGGCCTCCCTCTCCTCCCGGTCCCGAGCCTTGAGAGGGACCACCAGCGTATTAAAGAGCTCGTGGTCGAGCTCGGCGCTTCCCGTGGCGCGGATCGTGGGGTACGCAGATTGGCCGGCGGAACGCCACACGACCAGCGGATGGTTCTCCGCCTCGCCGGTAGCGACGGGCTTCCGGCGGAAGAAGAGGGAGGATATGGTGAAGCGCCACGACTTGGACGACAGGGTGACGAGGGTGGGCCTCGCCTCGAGGTAGAAGTAGTTGCACTCGGCGAGCACGGCGTTGATGGTGGACCGGGACAGGCCCTTGAACTCACGCCAGGCCAGGCTCTGGACGGCCTTTTTGTACTCCTTGCTGCGAAAGGCCTCCGTCTTGGGCACAACGGCGGCGGCGGCAGAGGGAGCATCTTTGTCGACCCTCCACCGGCCCTTGACCCAGGCGACGCGGTTTTTCAGCAGGGCGTCGGCCACCAGGGCCAGGCGGGACTCGCCGTCAAAGTTGGACAGCAGCTCGCGGAAGACCTCGACCTGGACGTCGGGGAAGGCGGCGGCGAGGGCCTCGAGGCCGTTGTTGAGCTCGCGGAGGTCGGGCCGGTCGGGGGGGAGAGTCGGCAGCTGGCCTTCGTCGCAGATGTAGTCGGTCTCGGGCTCGGCCGGGGCCTTTTTGGGCGGGGCCTTATCCGAGGTGCGCAGCCCGGAGAACACCATGGCGGATGTTCATGTTGCGGTGTTTGGGGACGGGGGGTTGAGAGGATCGTCGGCGGTTGCCTTTGGGGGGTTTGGAGTTTCGTTCGTTCGTCGTGGCTTGTATGGACTGTGCAAGTTGCGGGTGTCAGATTAAGGTTGCGCCCCACGGAGGGGTGCCAGCAATCAGGCAGGCGCGACGGACCAGACGCAGGCAAGTATGGTGATGGAATTTGGCCGCGAGGAATCAACTCTTCAGCCTGTCAACCTTGGGCATTTAGATGATATTGCCTGCCCACGCGTATCCGAGGGGACTGCACGCTTTTTTGTTGAGGTGGCCCGCACAGTGGTGGTGGCTGTGCCACGGATGAGCCGGCGCAGTAGGACTGGAATGAGTTTACATCACCAGACGAGTTCTGGGCTCTGCATTAACAATCGCTCGTGGCAGTCAAGCAGTCCAGTGAAGAGCGTGGATCGATTATCCCTTCTGGCGATGTTGCGCGTGACTCGTTGTGAGTCGTCTCGACGAGAACCCACCGACAGACGCGGTGAGGGTTGTTGACGCTAGCCGCATTGGTGCGGCTGGACGCAGGCAGATCGCCCTCGCGGTTCAAACATTTGTTGCCAGCTAATTTTTTCGGATTTTCAAATTTGATGTTATGCGAATCCTGGTTGAAGGCCGATGAAGTGGAATTGGAAGGGAGTTCCCAAAATTTGTGTGCGTAGAGATACCGACGCGCCGAGAAAAAACACCAACAACATGGACCCGTCCAGCTGCCCCGCGATCGCGATGGCTACCCGGTATCAAAATATTTGCAACCTCCAAACAATTAAACTTCCAGTTCAAACCCTTTCAAGCATCATAGTTGAATCGCCACTCGCTATTAAGTCAAATAGGCATTATCAGGATATCGCGGTTTTTACATGTGGACAATGGTGCGTAACGAAAGCATATTGTTTTATGCGAACTTGGAAAACAACAAAATAAACACCTTCGTGAGTGTTCGTTATCGGTCTCCATGCAAGAGATTGAGGCGGCACTGAGACTCATCAGTGCTCTTGCATCAAGGCTGGGTCGGTCCGAGTTGTGTGGTGGAGCGTCACTCACCCACCATCAAGAACATTGCTGGTTGAATTCGCGACACCAACAACAACGTCTAGGGAGACATTCTGAAAAGTCCGAAGAGGCCAAACATGAAATCACTCTCTTTACCCTATCGTATTTCACGGGCCAAAGTGACAGTCGTGATCGTGGTGACGGACGAACGACAAAGGCAAAAAGAGAGAACAGGACCATGGATCGATCGATCGAACCTGCCACCAAGACAAAGAAAGGCTGGGGAAAAGACACAGCTGATGGCAGGAACTCCCGGGAGCAAAAAAGATAGTTGAGAGGGCCTGACCGGGGATTGAACCCGGGACCTGCTATAGTTTCTTTGGAAGAAATGGGACTAGTCCCGAAACAGCAATCCTCTTACATCATCGTTAGTAGATGTTCTGATGTTGTATTGATTGCTTACTTACACCGCTAGACCATCAGGCCTCCTGTTGTTGTTGAAGACATGAGTGATATTTGGCAATATGTATGTACCGTGACTGTGCATGGGTCTGGTGGGCCGGAGCGGCGTGCGGTGCCAGACCCACAATTCCAAATTGATCATTGATGGAGTGGGTCCCCACCCGACCCAAAAATGGACGCCACGAAAATGACATCAGCTTCCTTGAGCGAGCATCGAACAACTCAACCATCAACACTTGACAGCTTTGAGCTTGGGTAAAATGTCGGGTCGACGCGGCACGAACACCTGGCTGCCCAGCACTTCAACGTGTCACCCTGTTTCCCATAGCAACTTCTTCTGGGCCCTTTTGAGCCATGTAAATTTCCTCCTCGGCGCCTTCCCACACTCCTCCTGCTTTCAACAACCATGAGGTAATGGAAGAAATGCGGAGGAAGAAGGTTATTATTCTCTATTTGTCTAAGTAGACAGCTACGCCCATTGTCCTCAATCTTTATTACTGTGCTAAGGCACATTCTACCTTAGGATAAGTGCTACTCCCATACTGATCCCCAGAGTTAGTAGTACTTATGCGTAAGGGAGAATGTGTCGCCAAAGCGATGTAGTGGGGATCACGGGACCGTGCACGTGCGACACTCAGAGTCTCCTTCGGTGGCCGATTCCCACGCCCCTGCAGCTCTGTGACGCCCATTTGTCAGCCCTCGCCGGGACTCACATCAGCAACCCGTCTGAACGGCCGCAACAGGACATGTTGCCCGTCTCTTCTGGGCCATAACATTCCTTCCTAGCAAATATCCTCAATTCATCGTCGCTCCCTTCGTTCCGCCCGTCCCTCCACCATGAACCTGTCCGTCCTTCGATTCCACGCCTTCGTGGCGGCGGCGCTCTTCGCGACCGTCGCCCTGGCCGAGCACACGAGCAACTGGGCCGTCCTCGTCTGCACGTCGCGCTTCTGGTTCAACTACCGCCATCTCGCAAACGTCCTCTCCATGTACCGCACCGTCAAGCGACTCGGCATCCCCGACTCCCAGATCATCCTGATGCTCCCCGACGACATGGCCTGCAACCCGCGCAACGCCTTCCCCGGCACCGTCTACAGCAATTCCGACCGCGCCGTCGACTTGTACGGCGACAACATCGAGGTCGACTACCGCGGCTACGAGGTCACCGTCGAGAACTTCATCCGCCTGCTGACCGACCGTGTCGGCGCCGAGATGCCACGAAGCAAGCGCCTCCTTACCGATGACCGAAGCAACATTCTGGTGTACATGACTGGCCACGGCGGAAACGAGTTTCTCAAGTTCCAGGATGCGGAAGAGATTGGCGCGTGGGATCTTGCTGATGCTTTTGAGCAGATGTGGGAAAAGAAGAGGTCTGTCTAACCAGTGTCCGGTTCTGTTGATGAAGCTAACCCTCGCAGATACCACGAGATCCTGTTCATGATCGATACCTGCCAGGCAAACACCATGTACAGCCGACTCTACTCTCCCAACATCATTGCCACCGGTTCTTCCGAGCTCGACCAGTCGTCCTACTCGCACCACGCCGACAACGACGTCGGTGTAGCCGTCATCGATCGGTACACGTACTACAACCTCGAGTTTCTCGAAACTCAAGTCAAGGATCTGAACAGCCGCAAGACGGTCGGCGACCTGTTCGACAGCTACGATTACGAAAAGATCCATTCCAACCCCGGTTTCCGCTACGATCTCTTCCCCGGCGGCGCCGACGCGGCTCGCAACCGCCTCATCACCGATTTCTTCGGCAACATTCAGAACGTCGAAGTGGACCAAGCCAGGAACCTGACTCTCGAGGAGGATCTTCTGGCGCTCAGCAAGAAGATTGCGCTGCTGCGACAGAGGGAGGCCGAGGTGCAGACGGCTGAAAAGGGCCCGGCCAGTGTCCCCGCCACTGCTCCGACGCAGAGCGCGAGGAAGGCGGGCAACTTTCAGAAGACCAAGGCCCTGAATAATGAGAATTGGTGGGTAAACTCGTTGATTGGTGGTGCAGCGCTGGCCGGGTGTGGTCTTCTTTGGGGACTGGGCTCGATGCTTGACGGTTGAACGTTTGACGGCAGATTCTGGATTTCATTTAGAGCGCAAGTGCTGCTAAAGACTAGCGAGCACATATATACCCCAAATAGGCCGGTTTCCAAGGATTTTCAAGTACACCTAACGAGCAGCAACTGAGCCCAGGCGAGACGTGCAGAGGCGCTGGTGCATGGGCAGCCGTTTGTATGAAAGATTGTTGGTTTCTCCATTCTTCACGAGAGAAAATTAGATTACAGACAGAGGCACTCGGGCAGTATCGCGATTCTTGGAGGCTTGGTTGCATCTGAGAATGGAGCTCAATTGAACAACGGACGGAATGGACTGGCATGCGATTGGCAAGATATACCCGTCTATAAATGGTTGGAAATTCTATGATACATTAATACAAGCATTGATACTATTAATTAAGCTAAAACAAATGTGCCTACTGCCTTCCGGCTGCGTCCAAGTTGAGGTGTCATGTTCGTTCCACCCGAAATTCTCTGCCTTAGTCATCAATATTCTTGAGCTTAAGTGAACCGAGTTTCTCAACTCTTCACAACCCAACCGTCTCCTTGCGACACCTTTGTTAATCGCTTCTCGAAAGGATGAACTTGATGTGCAATCATGTGTATGCGGAAATCACGGGCCTGAGACTACAAATACGCGCATCGACGAGGCCAACTTGGTGAGAATTGGGAAAACCTTGAGCCAACGTTTCCACAATGGACCAATCAAAGGTGAGAGCAAGATGTGATGAACCGCGATGAGGCTTCAGAACTGCATGATGATATGGGTGCTTTGAGGAGTATGGCACGATTCCGCCACTATATCACCTTTTCCTACCACCAAAATTACTGACACAACACCCAGACACGCCCTCTCAAGACGATTCACCTCAAGTCGCGGCCACTTACATCGCACGCGCTGGCGTGGTCCTGCGACGCGGAGCTGGCCGTGGCCACGGACGACGCCATCTACATCTTCCTGCCCGAGTACCCCAAGGCGGGCGACCGCGACGAGGCGACCGACGAGGAGCAGCAGCAGTTCTCCCTCTCGTTCCGCGCCATGGGCCTGATCAAGCCCGACCCGCTGCTCAACGCCCAACTATGCGCCGCCCGGGGCATCGCCGTCGCGAGCCCGTGCACCGTCGAGGAGAACTGGTTTGGCGGAGTGGGAGCCGGGTTAGTCACTAGTAGTGGCGCCGCTGTGTGTCAGGTCGTGAGGCTGGAGTGGTCGCCTGACGGGCTGGGGTGCAACCTGCGACCGATTCTGACGACGCTGTCTTCAACAGGTGCCATTATTGCTGTTGGTGAGCACATCGACCGGCAGTCGACCGTCATCACGGGCATGCGCACCCGCGGCTTCAAGGCGTGGAAGACACTGTGGGGATTGGGCGCCCAGCTACCCATCCCGGATGCGAGCGTCGAGGACGGCTACCGGAACATGAACGAGCGAATCCAGGCATTCTCGTGGGCCAAGGAGGTTGCAAGCGGCAGGGGGCTTCTCGCGTACTGCAACGACGCTGAGGAGGTTGCTATCATGGGCGTGCAGCTGTACTCGCAGCCCACGCCCTCGGATTCGACGGCAGAGGATATGGTATGGGACATTCAAGAGCTCGGCCGGTTCGACGGACGCGGGCTGCATACGAAGGAGGATGTGAGTACGCGCTGACGGGTTGATTTGCCATGGGATATCTGACTTGGTGCAGGCTACCGACATTACCGATCCAGACTTTGTCCCACACGGCAGCGCATTTTCGTTGAAATGGAGTCCCTGGGCTGTCCACGAGGGCAAGAGATGCGCGATCCTGGCTTATTTGGGGAAGAACTACGTTGGGTTCCGAAGGATAACTATCAAGGGTGATTGGGTCAGGGGTCAGCTCCCGGAACTCGAGGTTGAAGAGAAGGACATGACATCGATCTGCACCCATCTATCTACGGATGCCTTTGTCGAGTGGGAAAACAGCGTACGTTGGTTTTCGGCACTTTTTCGATCGAGACTAACATGGCGCAGGTTTGCATGGAGGGGGATAGGCCTGTGGTTAGAGGCATCATAGGAACCCCCTTCGACGTGAAGCCCTTCGAGGTGTCGCCGTTGGATGACGCTCAAACACCTGCAGAGCCGCATTATACGTGGGAGTGCTCGACTACGTATTCCAAGGAAGAAGAAAGCCCGTTGACGAACCCCATCTCAGGTAACTAGCTCATGTCACTTGAAGAAGTACCGTGCTGACGCGTCACTTAGGCCTCATCATGCACCCACGCAGCGATTCAACCGAGGGGGGACCGCACTATTCACTTGTGAGGCTATCTGCAACGGGAAACAAACAAGACTGGTACCAGACCAATCTGCCAGATACGGGCACTCGACCCCCTCAATGGGCGGGCACCATCAGGAAGCTCACGACGCGGCTGATGCCCCGAGCCGTGGCCCTCCAAGGCCTCGATTCGGACACGGACGACTCAGACGACGACCTGATGGAGGACGACGACTCCAAGGTGCAGGTGCACCATTCACGGTTCCGAATCTGGGGCATGGCGGCGTCGCCGGGGGGCGGGTCGACAGCGGTCTTGGTGTCCCAGTTCAACACACAGCATCCCGAGCGCAGAGCCGTCTCCAAGGTGATGTTTGGGTGGCGGGAGCGAGGGCGAGAGGACGGTGTACAGACGCAGGCCGAGACGGTAGGGCTGACTACGGAGGGGCGGTTGTGGGAGTGTATGTACGGGGGAGCGCCGGGAGTCTCGTGGACCACGACAGGAAGCGGGAGCAGGACCACAACCGAGGCGGACGAGTCCCGGTTGCGATTACGGCAGCAGTTCGCGCATGTGGCCGTCCATCAGCGATGCGTCTTTTGCGACGCAGAGTTGCAGGCCGAAGGCAACGAAGTCAAGTGCTCAAACGGACACACGTTTGCCCGCTGCGCGTCGACGGGTTTGGCCATCATGGGACCCGACATATCTCGCATCTGCGCCGTGTGCGAGTTGCGATGTCTCAAGGTGTCGGAGCTGGTCAAGATTGCCGAGGAGCATGACGGGCCGGGGACAACGGTCGAGTCGTCTGGCGAGGCGTGTGGGGGGTGTGGAGGGAAGTTTGTGGCCTGAAGGGTTTTGTATTGCAAGGCAAGAGATTTGCCTTGTTGTATCGTGACTTGTTCAAGTCGAGTTGAACCTACGGGACGTGGAAGACTTGGAATTAAAGGGAACTGAAGTCCTGCGAGTGCCGGTACGTACCGAGACAAACTAAACTGGACCCACTTCCATCTCTCGCGCGGCAAACCAGCCAATCACAACGTCCAGGCGGGATTCCCCCGGAAAAAGGTACATCTAGATGAAGCTTAGTACGGAGTACGTACCCCTTCTTTCTCTGCCTCAGTCCGACGTCTCCCTTCAATGTTCTCCCGAGTTCCCATCGAGCCTTTGTCCCCATGTCTCTCGTTTAAGCGCCTGCTCGACCTCTGTAGACTGCAGGTGGATGCACCTCTTTTCTCTCTTGGAAGCTGTATCCTTGAGGAATCACAAAATCTCTTTCGAATTTTTTTTCTATTCTTTGCTAGTCTCACTATTCTTACTCACTCGAAGTCGTTGGCTGCCTGTGGCCCCCGCTACGTACTACGGCAGTTCAGCCGCCCTCCCGCACTCATGATGTACGATTTTGAAGAGTAAGTCAGGACTACCTATTCTCCCCGTTTCACCCACTAACCTCTCACAGATCCCTCGCCTCCAAGCCCTTCCTCTTCGTCGTCGGCGACGAGCGCAAGGAGTTTCACATCCACAAGGAATTCTTCGCGCAGCTCTCGCCCGCCCTCAACGCCCTCGTCAATGGCGGCATGAAGGAGGCCCGCGAGGGCCGTGTCGAGTGGTTTGACCTCGACGTCGACACCTTTGTGCGCTTCGCAAAGTACGCCTACTCGCGCGACTACGCAGAGGCCGAGCCCGAGTGGACCGAGGAGGAGAAGGAGGAGGAGGAGGAACCTCCCAAGCCCGACCAGGACCCGACGGCGACGACGACGACGACGCAAGGCGCCGCGGTCCAGCAGCCGAGTTCGCAGAGCTCAGGGACGCAGGTCATTGACTTGACGGACCAGACTGATGGGAACAGCGATGGTAGCGAGGACGTCGACAGCTCGGAGGATGAGGAGATGGACCAGGACGACCGGGAAGACGAGGGCTCAATCCTTATGGAGGAAGAAATCAGCGAGGGAGACGACGAAGACGAGGAAGAAGATGACACCTCCGACTCCGACTCCGACTCCGACTCCCCAAACGACCCCAACGCCATCCCTCAGCGGCGCTACCTTACCCCAAGTACCATCCAGCAACTCAGAAACCTCCCCTTCTCCATCACCAGCTACACCGAACGCTGGGAGCGCTACCTCAGCGACATGCTCTTCTGGGGAGCCACATCAGCAACCAACAACAACCCATCCTCATCCTCCTCAACAACAACAACAACCACAACCCACAACCCCCCACCCTCCAAGCGCCGCCGCCTCCTCCTCGCCGACTCCCCATCCTCCACGCCCGACTGGCGCCACACATCCGCCGCCAAGCTCAAGCACGCCGCCATGCGCCGCTTCCTCGCCCTCGACACCGCCCGACCCCCAGACACCTACTCCCCGCGGACCAACCCGTCCCCCCTCGAATCCTTCTCCCCCGTCTTCCTCTCCCACGCGCGCCTGTACGCCCTCGCCGAGAAGTACGGCGTCGAAGCCCTCAAGGCCCTCACCCTGCGCCGCCTGCACGCGTGTCTGGCGGCTTTTCGCATTTACCCGGAGCGCCTGGACGACTTGGCCGATCTTGTACCCGTGGTGTATTACAGTACCGTCGACGGCGATCCCGCGCGTCGCATGTTGGTGCTGTTCTTCGCGTGCATCGCAGAGCATGTAAAGGAGTGTCTTGCGTTTCGCGCAGCCATGAGGTGTGTCGGGGAGTTTGCGGATGATTTGTTTCGGGAGATGACGGGGAGGTTGCTGTGAGGGGGGTTGATCCTGCGGCGGACAAAAAAAGGTGTCGGCGTTTAGGATTCGGAATGGACATTCAAAGGGCAAAGGGGGGATAATGGGTCTGGATATGTCGGATCTTGTTCTTGCAACAATAGCAAGGACGGTTTCATAGGCATCATGTATGAATGATTAATGTGCTTCACGATCTCAGTACACTCCTTGGCTCGCCTTTAGTTAAATCGCGATGAACATCACGTCACGTTAAAAGTCATTACACATGAAATCACACTTGTCAAACAACTGGCGTCACAATCAACAATATAGGGAACTCAGAGCTTCCATCGAGCATCTCATCCTCATTTCTTATTTCTTCATAAAACTTCCACTCATCTTTCTCATCTCCTCCACCTCGCCGCTCGAGGAGACGCTCCTCTCTCTACCCCTTGCTCGTCTCCTCATCCAACAACGTTCGAGCCCAGCCGTCTTTGAGACAATACTAAATCCGAAAAAGCTCACAAAAAACTTAAAATACACATTATCGACTAGCGCAACTCCCGATTGCTGGGAGTCGATCTGCAGCAAGAGTCGTATTCTTGTGTCCTTCCCCAAAGCCCTTTTGGCGTTTGAAGGTCTTGATTCCATCGGGTCGCCCGGATGGTGGTAAAAATGAGAGGCGCCAAAGTACATGGCGGGAAGAAGAAATACCGCCAGGGATATGTAAGAAGGTATATGAACAAGGAAAGAAAAAGACCCGAAACGGGTCGGTAAGAAGAAGTAATCGAGTGAGTGACAAGAAAAGTTGAAATGTGTTTGGAAATCATCCCCTAGTATCGTCCAGGATCGTGAGCAGACCATGATGCCCGTGACCTTTCTTTGGTATCGCAGAACGCCGGCCCTTTTATTCCGTTTCCTTGTAGACTCCATTCATGGCAAATAGTCAGATGCTGCATCAGACAAACTGAGCGTCTTCAGACTTGACTCAGTAGGCCTGGCCAGGCACTGGCTTCCTGCCAACAGGTCCGGTAGGGGGGCCTTGGGCAGGCGGCTGGTTGGGGTTCATGGGGCTTGGTCCGGGAGGACTGTTGCGGCCCTGGCGGTTCATGTTGCTGGGGCTCTGGGAACGAGGTCCGGGGCTCATGGGTCGGCCAGCGGGGGCGCCGGGTCCGTTCATGGGGCGTCCCATGGGTGACTGTGGTCGGCCAGCCGGCGATTGAGGGCGGCCTTGCGGGGTCATTGAGCGACCTTGGGGAGTCATCGGGCGTTGACTCTGGGGGGTCATTGGGCGCTGGCCTTGGGGAGTCATTGGGCGTTGACCTGGGGGTCTAGGAGGTCCTATGGGTCCTCGAGGAGGCCCGTTGACATTGACGGGAGGGCCAGGTCGGGGAGCACCTTGAGGACGAGGCTTGACGGGACGAGTCGAGAGGCAGGTTCGGGGAACAACACCTTGGCGAGATCGATCAAGTCGAATGCAAAGAGCCTGTTAAACGTTAATACATGAAAATGATACATGGTGAGATGCGTCACTTACCCAGCCATCGTCGTACTCGTGAAGGAGTCGAACAAGGTCACCGGCGTGGAGATCCAACTCGTCATCGAGGGTAGGCTTGAAGTCGAGCTGAACGCGATGCACAGCAGAATTGACAGGGCCACCAGCGGCGGCAATGGCAGCGGCACCAGCAGAAGCAGCCTCGGGAGCTCCAGGCGCGGCAGAAGAAATACTAAACTCAGTACCGGCGGGACTGGCGGGAACAGCGGCCAGGGGAGGGTTGGGCAGAGTAAGATCCAGGGGCTTGGGGAGATCCTTGCGAATCGACGCCTTACGAGCGAGCGCAGCGGCCCCAGCTCCAGTAGCAGCAGCTCCAACAGCAACTGCGGCGGCCTCGGCAACCACGGGGGATTCGCCCGAGGCCGACATGGGAGAAACGGCACGCACAGAGTTCTGCTCAGTCACGGGGCTGGGAGCGGTGCTACGGGCGTGCTCATTCTCCTCCATGACGGGCGTCGGAACACGCTCGGCCTGGACGCCGAATGGGTTGCTGGGATCGGTGCTCTGAGCAGTAGATGGGCGTTCCCAGGCGCTTCCTCCAGGAGCACGGCTGGTTACGGGAGCACCAGCGCCGGCAGGGGGCACAGAGAGAGCCAGTGTGGCGCCCTTGCTGGTTCGCTTCTCGAGTCCGTTCCAGTTAGGAAGAAATTGCGTGACAGGTCGAAGACTGATACGGGGGGCCTTGGGGTCGGTTCGAGGCATCTGAGGCTCGGGCGAGGGGGACGGCGAGGGCGAAGGAGGCGGCTGCTCCCTAACGGCGGCCGCGGCAAACACACCGCCGCCCCCGATGGGTCCGTGAAGCTTCTCATCGTCCTCCTCGAGTTTCTGGCGCTCAAGCTGCTTGCGACGTCGGGAGAAGAGCAAGAAGACGAGCAAGCCAACCAAGAAAAGTCCGCCCAAAACGCCAAAGGCAATTCCGGCCTTCGCACCAGCACTGGAACCACCGCTGGATGAGGTAGAGGCCTCCGAAGTGGCGCTGGAACTGGCCGTAGCTTCGGTGGTGGAAATGGAAGCAACAGTGCCAGAGTGGACGGCGCTAGACGAGGTGACTTGGTCGGTAGCCTTGGCCAGAACGGTGTCGGTATCCGAGTCAGTAGGATCATCAATGGCGGAGGGAACAGTGCTGGAGTCGTCGGTGGACGTCGTCTCGGCGTGAGCCTTGGTCGTCTTCGTCGTCAGGGTGTCCTTTTCGGATGCCTTGGTCGCGGACTCGGCTTCAGACTCGGTTTCCTCCTTGCTCGATTTGTCCTCCTTGGTCGTCTGAACCTCCTTTTTCGTCGTCTCCTTCACAGCTTTGGCCGTTGTCGTTGCCTTGGGTGCGGCAGTAGTGTGGGCGGCCTGCTTAGTAGTAGCGGCTTCGTTGTCGTCCTTTTCAGCCGCCTTGGTGGCTTTGCTCTTTCCTTGGGTCGAGTAGCCACCGACCTTGCCAGAAAAGGTGGGATCCGCAGTTACATAGACGGTTTTAATAGCCACTGGATTCAAGTTAGCTTCCAGTCCGGAGGAAAGACCCAGTAAAAATGACAAAATCTCGGGCACTTTGTCTGCTGGAGATGATGCTCACCCTCTCGCTTCTCGACGTGAACGGGCTCGTCACCGTCCCTGCGATGCAGGCGCACATGGGAAAGACGCATCTTGATGGGAGGAAACGTCGCAAAAGTCGGTAGTTGAGATAGCGACGATAATTAGCGGGGAGGTTTAGACTATCGTAGTCTAGAGGCTGAAATATATCGGCGCGAAATCGCAAATGAACCGGGAGGTTGGTTAACGAATCGACTGGAATGAAGGGCGAGACAGTCGAAGGCGGGGAGAAAGAATGTAGATGTATGCGAACAACTATTCGGGACCGGCAAGTCGATGGCGGGGGTGGCGACGGCGATGTCTCAGACGGTTGCAAGTAACGAAGGTAGAATAAACGCAATGGAGTTGGACCAGGTGCCAAGTGGAAGAAGCCGGTAAAGAGCAATAAATCGATCGATCCGGGATCCGTGGGAGTATGAGAGAGTAGTGGTTTGTTTTGTTGCGCACCGGGGCAAACAAGAGCGAAAAGAATGGACGAACTGAAAGAAACAACACGGGCAACACGAATGATGCGACCGCGAGGTTTCAGTTCTGAAAGGGACTCGGGGGGTTAAGAGGAGGGAAGAGAGGGTGAGGTAAAAGGGTGGCGGAGGGTAAAAGGAAGAAAGTGAGGGTGGTGGTGAGCGAGCGAGAGAGAGAAGGCACGAAGGAGGGAAACGATGGCAGGAGACAGAGTGGGGGCCCGGATTTCTTCAGCGAGGGCAGTTAGCCTCATGGAGAGCAAACTCCAGCAACTTGGCACTCACTCAGCGCCTGGAGACTGGGGAGGCACACTGATCCGACGCTATTCGCAAGGATGGTCTAGGGTCGCAGCTAATTCCCAGCAATCCCAGCGATTCCCAGGACAGCCCGGCATGGTCCCGCGTGCTTCGGAGGTTGCAAGGCAGGCCAGAGCTTCATCCCCTTGACCTTGGGCCCTGGCGGGTGCCATCGCGTGCCTCTGAAAGTGCAGCACTTATCCACAGAGACCACGTCGACGGTGCATTCACTGCAGCATTACTGGTCGCGGTGTGCTATTCTGCCATGTACAGTTTGCTGTCCGTGGTGATGGGACACATGCCGTTGCGCCTTGTACGTGAGAGCGCGCCAGAACCAATCCCCTCGCCGACAATGTAAATGCCTCTAGACGAGAAGGCAATAAATATCCATAATGAAGATCAGCAGAGACGTGGATAACTTGGGACCTAATCATCCATTTTCGAGTGCACTTGCTGCCTGCCCGTGGCACCTGCCCAACAAGCTTCAATTCCTCGGCGATGCAGGTACGAAGCAGCTTCGCACAAGAAAAACGCGTTAAACCCAAACAAGGGTACCCCAAGCCACGCGTCTCCACCCTGCCAGGGACGACGGCGATTTGATTGGACGGACTACGCAATCATGGAAATGAGCTTGGCCAGGAACCGTTCAGCCACAATCGATGGAGCTCCTTTTTTATTCCAATTTCATTTCTTTTCTTCCCATCCCGCCCTCTCTTCACAATTTCATCACGCCGCCCCTTGCCTGGTCTCTCGGCTCGCCTTGCAACCTGGCTCCTTCTTTCTCTCCGAGTCTCGATTCAGAAACACTTGCATGATGGCGATTCTCTTTCCCCTGTTGTTGCCCTTGGCGCTTGTCCTCTGACAGAGTTCCTCCCTGAGAGCGAATGTAACCCGGTGTTTGTTTCTGTCACCTTGTTCAGCTCATTCAACCCTGAACCTGGCACCACTTGAACTTCGACATGCCCGTCGCGACCTCCTCCCCAAACCCTCTTAGCTCGCTTCCATGGTGGCAGCCCGAACGAGTCGAGCTCGCGCCATTGCAGCACCACGGCGAGTGGGAGTTGCGCTCTGATGAGCGACTATCAATGGAGTTCATAGCCACAATGAATCGCATTTGCCTGCTCAAACTAACTCCTCCTCATCCTCATCCACGGTCCGAGCTCCGCCGTTTGCTCGGGACCCTCTCTCATTAGGCTCTGTGGACAGTAGCTCTCAGCTTCCGGCTGTCCCAGAATTCTTTACGAGACAACTCTGGCCCTATCGATATCTTAACTCAGCTACAACAGCCCACGGAGTGCTTCACCGTCCAATGTCGACATGACCCGTCGAGGAGTCTCTCGTATCGACAATGCGGGCATTCGCTGTCCCAAGCACCGGACGCAGACTTATTATAGTACGGATATGCAGCTTCCATCTCGACTTGCATGCGTAGCTCCCGCCACACCGTCTGGCAGAGCTACGCCCGACTGGTCATGCGCGAAATGGCCTCATTAAAAGACCACTCGTCGAGTCCTCAGCCGCACTTGCATTGCGTGGGAATACGCCGAGTCTCTCTCGTCACAGTCACACGAAAGGCGCCCTCCCCGGTCCGTCAGTCATCAGTCAGTCTCTTCCTCGGAAGACTTCTCCTTACCAACGACAAGAAAACCTTACCGCCTCTGGATGGACGCCACTTTCCGCTTCCTCGCTAGCCAGGGCCATGAAACACGAACCCACGCCGATCTTCTCCTCGGACCCCTCCCACATAGCGTCATCCACCCGGCGACCCCAGCCCGAAATGACTTCAAGCAGAGGAAAAGCCGTTGCCTCTTTGGCTTGCGGGCCCTGCGGCCACCCGCTGCCGGTACGTACCGTGGTGAATTTCCGCCGTCGCCTTGCGGTGGCCGCAGCCGTTTTGCTGCTGGAGGGCGATAGCCGAGGTGCTGTGTCGCGGCCACGATCGCCAGACCCCATCGTGCATGAGGATTTAATCAAGTTATGCAGCTGTTCTGTGCAGCGGCGGAAGGTTCCGTTCCGTGAGCGAAGGCGGAAGCAATCACAACTCGCAAACGCGTAATTAATTGTTGGCCAAGTTGCCAAACTCAACCAGCCCTCGACAAGCAAAAGCGCAAATTTCCTCTGTGCGCATATACGAATACTTCCACGGAGCACATCGTACGTAGCATCCCGTTCGTCTTGTTGCTGTCAAATAATCCACAAGAGCGCGGGTTCCCTCCTCCCGTCGTCCGCTAGTTCATCTCCCGTTGCCCAACGCTCGTTGTTTCAACTTGATGAGGTCTTGATGTTGGGCGAACCATTTCAATTCTCCCATTTAAACAAAATCATCCAACCTCCCAACGCCGGCGTTTCGGCTCTCGCTGGTCATGGCTTTCCTGGGGAGCTTGTCAAAGAAAGAAAATTGTTCCTTTGCAGGGATACCACCTGGACAATTAATGATTGACACTCCAGCAAAAGGAGATCTCGGCATGGAAGAATCGAAACAATGGGCAAACCATCATTTCGCATAATAAAACAGGTACCGACAGTCGTGTCAATGGCGCGCTTTCACCTTCCTCATTCCACACGGTGCCATGTGTCGGCTGCCTCCGAGGTCGACGTCTTTCTCTCTGCGTCGTCCCGGCCGAGTCACTGCTAACCGTAAGCATACCTGAAGCTCTATCCGTACGTACGGGCCGGCGCAAGATTAGACGGGAGGCTGGACGCCGCTCGTGATTTGTGAACTCTGCTTCAGCCACTGGGAATGGGCTTGGGATGAGACAAGACATCCATTCCGATTCGAGGCAGTGAGACATGCGCGGCCTTTTGGACTTGGACTTGTCTTGGGTCGCCGCCTGACCCAAGACAAGTCAGATACTGGATGTTTCTCAATACGTACCACTCTCTGAGGTCTCATCGTACACGTCCTGTGCTGCCGCCAGGATCCACCGTCGACTGTAGACGCTTCTTGTAGCTGTCTCAAGTATGGCATTATTCGCCTTTCGCCATGAAGACAAGCAATCCCTAGGTCTACGGACTAGCTCTCCTATGGTTCGGTCGTTCCCACACCGTCGTAGTCCTTCTCGATGAGTAGCCGTTCTGGTTCTCACGGCTTGACTCGGAGACTTTGTCATCGCCATGCCATCCATCGAAGACACACGACCAGCTTCCCAGACGGTCCTCCACCAAAAAGAACAATCACTAACAACCCCCAGATAAACACCCACATCACTCCTCCCTTC
>JAMQMW010000308.1:0-21637 GCA_024115155.1 Thelonectria blattea
TTCCCCCGGCCGGCCTATCCGCTGGAGATGCCGCAATTCGCTCAAGTTATTACCGGCCTAGCACCTCCGCACTTCGCACACCCCAGATGACGAAATAAGTTGCGAGAATTTCCAAAAAACCGCCTCCTCTCATTCATCCCTCCCTCATCCAAGCCATGATCCCATCCTGAGCCCTTCTCGACCATGGCCAACCTCCACAAGTCGGCCGTCTGGCTGTACCACATCTCGGGCATATCGTCCCTCTACCTCACCGGCCGCGACGCCTGGCTCGTCATCCTCTCCCGCTCGTGCCGCATGTTCGCTTTCGGCGCCGTGTCCCTCACTTTCGCCCTGTTCTTCGCCGAGCTGGGCTTTTCGGACTTTCGCATCGGCTTGTTCATGACACTCACGCTGCTGGGCGACGTGGTCCTGGGCTTGCTCGTGACGCTCATGGCTGACGGCCTGGGTCGCCGGCGGGTGCTCTTCGCGGGCGGGTTCCTCATGGCTCTTTCGGGGGCTGTGTTTTCTGTCCTGGACAACTTCTGGATTCTCCTGGTGGCGGCCGTGCTGGGCGTCGTGAGCGCCAGCGGCGGCGACTTTGGGCCGTTTCGAGCCATCGAGGAGTCGATGCTGTCGCACATCACCACGCCAAAGACAAGAGCCCACGTTTTGAGCTGGTACGTCACCAGTTCGAGTCTCGGGTCGGCGGCGGGAACCGAGGTGGCCGGTAGGCTGGTCGAGAGGTTGAGGCACCGCGAGGGATGGACCCAGGTGCGTTCGTACCATTCGATTTTTTACTTTTACATTGTCATGGGTGTTGCAAATATGATACTCGCGTCTTCCATGAGCAGCAAGTGCGAGATTGAGAAGAAGGAGCCCCATGTTCCGGATGAGTCGGCTCAGGGTCTGTTGGACGAGTCGGATGATGGGCACGAGGAACAGCCGCCAGTCGCAGCGCAACCGAAGAAGAGTCGATTCTCCCAAATCTCATCTACCACGCGCTCCGTCATGTACAAGCTCTGGTTCCTCCTGACCGTCGACTCCTTGGCCGACGGCATGGTCTCTCAGACCCTGACCACATACTTCCTCGACCGCAAGTTCCATCTATCCAAGAAGACCCTCGGCGACATCATGTCAGCGGCACTCATCCTAGGAACCGTCAACGCCGCCTTTGCCGGCCCGCTGTCCCACTACCTCGGCCTCCTCAACACCATGGTCTTCACGCACTTGCCCTCCTCCGCCGCCGTATTACTATTCCCGGCCCCCCGCGGCCTGGTACTTACAATCATCCTCCTGTTCATCCGCATGGGCCTCAACAGCATGGACCAAGCCCCTCGAGCGGCCTTTATCGCCGCAATCGTAAAGCCCGACGAGCGCACAGCCGTCATGGGCATTACGAGCACGTTGCGGACCTTGGCCATGGCCACGGGCCCGTCTGTGACTGGACTTCTTGCGGGCCACGAGAGGTTCTGGATTGCCTTTGTGGTGGGAGGCGTGCTGCGCATCATGTATGATCTTGGGCTGTGGGCAATGTTTGTCAATATGAGGTTGCATGCCTACGAGCCCAATGATCAAGATGTCGAACCTGACGGGCGGTCGAGCGGTGATGAGGAAGAGGCTGTGGAATTGCAATCACGGGCGACTGGGCAGGAGGCATAACGCAGACCATTGTTAATACGTATGATCATTGATGATGGTTCTAAATACCTTAATTATGCTTGAGTATCATTTGATGTAGTTTCTCATTGGGTGAGCTCTGATTTCTTAGCATTATAAAGCTAGCTGCGGCATAATTACTATCCTCCTCAAAGGTGTTCTCGCACGCTTCTGCCCCCAGCATCACAAATTGCAGCCATGCGCACTAGGTTCTACTACAACTCAAGCAAGCCGTAACTCAGAACGTTATGTCCTGTCTTAAATTGCAATTTATCGTATATATCTAAACTTCTGGCCGATCAACTCCAGCAGGTTTACATCCGCATCCAGCGGCAACTCCTTGACGACCTCCCTGTTGGGCTTTTCGCCGGCTTCTTGCCGACTTTCCCGATGACTGTTTGCCGACTTCTTCGGTGATATCCTGGTGGGACAATCGAGGGGATTGTCCCTACCGTCTTGGGAAAGAAGGGATATAAAAGGAGATAGAAGAAGCAGTTAGGAAAAAGATAAGCCACTCCACGGGAGGGTCGCTAGGCTTTGATGCCGACGTTTGTATCCCGCGAATATCTTCAGCTGTGAATAAGCGACGATGGCACGCCGGAACATCGCGCAGCGCTTCGGCGTTGCATTGACGAAGGACCACTCGGTTACCTTAATGACGATAATGACAACGAATACCAATACGATGGGACGACCACGAGATACACCCGAGAAGAACCAATGTAAGCACCCCACTTGTCAAACACTTTGCCCAGTGCTCCGAGTTGACCCATTTGGGCAGTTGGCCCTGTCTATCCTCTATCACTGGGCTGCCGCGGCCACCTGCCAGTGGGCGTGTCTGTCCATCTGGTCCTCAACCTGTCCCGAAGCCATGTACTGATGGATGATACTCCCGTCTCGACTTCGCCCTTATTTACATATGCCATTGAACACTCCTTTCCCTGACCGGCCTCGATGGTATTATTAGTTGGTCGAGAAAGGGTATGAGGATTGAGAGAAAAGGTCCCTATTTTATCCTCAAGTTGGTCGACATACTGGTTCACAGTAAGCCTATTCTTTCGAATTTCTGCCATTTGAGGGATATGCTTCTGTCACGTTTTTCCTTGCTTCTCCCGCCAGGACATCGTCAGAACGCCGAACATATGAGGGCGTAAAAAGGTGTCGTCCTTCGCACCAGCTTGAGAAAACGGGGAGATGTGAGCGCCATGAGGAAATGGTATTCCAGTGGAAATGCCCATGAGTTTATCACGCCGTAATGTCTATAAATAATTAGCCACCATCATTGCGCGTCGGGTATATAGGGACTGTACCAACCGGGTGTCCCTGGACATTCGATTGCCTCTTCCTTCTCCGGAGAGGTTTACTGACGGATGCGCATCGCGCCGGACCAGATTTGCCCGCAGGTACGGTTGAGAAATACCTCTAGATCAAATATAAACTGATCTTCTTGGCTTGCTTTGGGGCTGGCTGTCGATCACGGATTCGGTCACGGTTTCACTTCAGGCCCTTCGACGCGATCGCCGTTTTGAAAGGCTCCCTGTGTAGGCCGTCGCTCGGTCGTTGATTTCAATGGAACTAGAAATTTGCCAGCTCAAGCAAGCAACGAGTTTCCCATTCGGTCGGTCAGTTCGGGAGACGAGGCGCGGATCAGGCAGCGTTGGGGGTTTGGGTTGGACTCGAGCCCTGTATCGAATAAAAGCTGCCTCTCCTCCCGATGGCAATGTCGTCCTTCATCTTTTCAAGTCTTGCGCCCGGGTGTGACTGAAGGAGAGTGGGTTGTCGGTCGCGAAGGCCGAGACTCGCGAGGCTCACAATCTTCCACGTAGATGTGGACGGGTTCCATTCGAGATAGAAATCATTGGTCTTCTTCATCTGAGTGCGGGAGGGCGTGTTGGTGAGTTTCTCAATCGTGCTTGGAGGAAGATCTGCTTTCGTCTCAAGTAACTCGATGGGATCAGACTCGTGCTGGTGATCTTCCGCGCCCACCTTGGCAAGCTCGGGCCAAATGCCTTGAGGAACAAAGTTCCGAAAGGTTCTTTCTTCCGCGCCCTCCTTCGTAAACTCGGGCCACCAAACGGTCCGTGCGAGCTGCCTTCATCACAATCGCCGCGCCACATCCCACATCGACGCGCCACAGCCATAAATACAAGAAACCTAAGCGAGTCCACATTGGGAGCACTGCGATTATGCAGCAGTCCTACTCCCTAACTCCAGTTCACTGTTTCCTTGAAAAAATTGCGTCTTTAAAATCATCCCAATCTGTAAATATATTGAGTTCGGCCCGTGTATAAATTGCCCAGAGAGATTGCCGTGCCCGCGTTGGAACGCGCCAATGAGGCAGCGAGGGGCCGAGCGGAAGGGTGAACTGGCGCTGCTGAATCACGTGACACTACCTGGGCAGCCAGTTGACACTGCTCGGCTAGCAAAACTCTTTTGCATACTTGCTGCGTGGACTAGTTTAGGGACTAGAGGCAATGCATTATTCTAAACCTGTCGGTGCTTCAAAATCACAGAGCTTGAGTCCCTGAAAGGAGCGCAGTGTCTTGGGCGGGAGATGTTGAAATCACCTCATCTAATTCGCCACACGGTGGATAACTGTGACCTCGAGCACAATGAAAACAACATAGCCAACCAACATAGCCACGCCAATCCAGCGGCAAAACCTGGCTCCAAACCAGACTGTCAGGGTCAAACCTAGCGTCGAACCCCAAAGAGTCACCAGTTCTGGCATCGTCACGTTGCCTCCATCCAGAGCACCCGTGGTGTCAACCATGACAATGCCAACACACAGCGATAGAAGGAAGATGTTGCTGCCGACGCAATTCGCGACGAGAATGCCGGGGTGGCCGCGGTAGCCGCTCACGACAGCAATGAATTTCTCAGGCAGCGTGGTGGCGATGGCGAGGATGACAACGCCGAATAGCACGTCCGAGATGCCAAACTGGTCCGTGATATTTACTGCTGCTTGGGAGAGGATGTAGCCGGCGAGACAGATGGCGATGAATCCGAATAGTAGGTAGAGGCCATGATACCCAAGAGTGTGGCGTCTGTGGCGTCTGCGACGCTGATACGGAATAGGTTGAGGTGTGGCTTCTGGGTGGTGGCCTAGGCTAGCGGCTCTCACCTTTGGCACGCGAGGGTTGATGAGCGGATCCGTCTCTGTAGCCTCGGCTCTGCTCACGGCAATTCTTGCATCAGAACTGCTGTGGTGATCATTGTCAACGTCAGCGTCACTCTCTGCGTCGCTGTCGCTGTCGCTATCGCTGTCGGAATCTTCGGGTGCCGTAAGGACCCCTCGGCCAATGGCCAGGCCTACGAGCAGAAGATAGATTCCAAACGCGGCGATGAGAATAGGACCGCACACCTCCCAGATGACATGGGTTGGAAAATAGAGAATTGGTATGACGAAGGTCGTCAGAACGAGTAGCACCAGCGAGTATATCCGCGCGCTCCTGTCAAATTGGGCCGCCCTCCCCGTCTCAAAGGATAGCAGGCCGAGCGAGAAGGCGCCCAAGATATTGGAGATGGCGGCGCCCATCACGTTGCCCATGGCTAGGGATGAGCGGCCCCGCGCCAGGGACGCGACAACAACCGCCAGCTACGTTGCATTAGCGGCAGTCCGCGATAAAGTACGCTGGACGCTTACCTCTTCCCACTCCCCGCCAGCTGTAAGCAGCCCAACGATGGTCTCAGGAAGCCCCGTACGACGCGCAACTACAGCTGTGTGATCGATGAATTTATCGGCTCCAAACTCGAGGAGGAACAGGGCCGCCAGGAATGTGGCAACGTTGAAGATAATCACGTTAGCGTCCGCCATGATAGAGGATGGGGATGGGTATCAGGATAATGATGAGCGAAGATGGCTAAGAAGGCGGTTCGAGGTGAAGTGTGTCGAATGTCAAACTGGGAATCGCTTTTAAATGTTTCTTCGAGCAGAGCGGCCATTGTGGATGACGTGGGGGTTGGCTAGCGGCGGTTGGGGTGGGGGAACAGCTAGGGGGGGGGTTGCGTTGCGTTTGATAAAACGCCGGCCCGTTTCAATAGTTGAGTTGCCGTTAACCATATATCTATCTACCACGAGGTATTTATGTGGAAACAAACCTGATGCACTTCTGGGACGGCTTTCTCTGTTTGCGTGCAGCAGATTCGGACTGAAGACATGCACCTTCTATTAATAGATATCGCTATGAACTCTGACATTGGCTTTATCATTATGGAGAGAACGATGGCCTGGAGCAGTCTGCTTGGGCCTCCTTTAAGACGCAGACCGCGGATATATATGTTATTGATGCGGTTGTTGAACAACTAACTGACTCGCTGCAAGCAGTCAATCCATATTGTCCCTTTCTTCCCTTACATCTTCACTTCAGCGCCGGCGCTGTTTATTTTATATATTTTCCCCCAAAACGCGGTCCAAGTCGAGCAGATGGCCTCTCTCCAGATACCTCCAGCCAAACCCGGCATTTTTCGAACCACCTTGACTCGACTAGGCATTTCTCACGACTCCTCTGAGAAAGTCCAGACTTCTATTGAGGCCGAAAGCCTTTCGGATGATGGGTCCATGTGGTCCAACGGGCCAGACAGGATCGAAGATGAGAAAGACTTGGTGACAAAGGTGATCCATGCCGACGACGACCCTTCGCTCAATCCATGGACGTTCCGGATGTGGTTCATTGGTGAGTCCACTCCCAAATCGTCCCCGGTGTTTACTGATATTCATTTTCGTAGGTATTGGCCTGGGCATCTTCGGTGCCATTATGGAGACGATCTACTTCTTTCGCCCCGTCACACTGGACGTGTCCAACATCTTCCTCGCCCTCTTGAGCTACGTTTTCGGCACCTTCTTGGAGTGGGTTGTTCCGAAAACAGGTTTCATCGGGCGGTGGTTCAACCCTCACCCGTTCAATATGAAGGAACACGCAGCCATGGTCGTAATCGCCTCGTCGGGGGCGCAGACTGCCCTAGCCGTCGAGGTCATTGCCGTCCAGAGACTGTTCTACGACAGAGCGCCAAACGTCCTCATCTCCATCCTGCTCGTTGTCTCCTCGCAGTGTGTCGGGTATGGCTTTGCCGGACTACTGCGCCGAGTCTTAGTATATCCCACCAAGATGGTATGGCCCAGCCTCCTGCCGATGAACACCTTGCTGGAGACACTCCATCGCGACCGCAGGGAGACGAGGAACCGCCTCCGCTTCTTTTGGTGGATCCTCTTTGCCGCCTTCGTCTGGGAGGTCCTACCTGAATACGTCGTGCCGATTCTGACCGGTGTCAGTGTCTTTTGCTTGGCGAAGCAGGATAGTATGGTCTTCACCAACATCTTTGGCGGATCTAACGGCAACGAAGGACTTGGAGTGCTGTCGCTAGGGTTGGATTGGCAGTTTATCTCCAGCAAGCCGTTGTGGATGCCGCTCGCGACCTTAACAAACAGTCTGGCTGGGTATATCATCTGCATCTTCCTGTTCCTTGGCGTCTACTACGGGAATGCATGGCAAGCTCGAGACTTTCCATTCCTCTCCCAGCTTCTGTTCTCTCAAAATTCGACTAGTTCCAACTACGTCGTGTATAACCAGACGGAAATCCTCAATGACGAGAATGTGCTGCTGCCGTCCGCACTGGAAACCGAGGGCATTCCTTTCTTTGCGGGGACTTATGCCATGTTCCTCTTTACGACCAACCTTGCTGTCACTGCAACCGTTAGTCATCTCTTGCTCTGGAATTGGGATGATCTCAAGGCTGGGTACTCGTTCCTCTCGCCCAGCAGCATTCGGCCGCTGCTCTCGCCACGGTCATGGAACCTGAGATTCTGGCAATCTCGAGACAACGGCAGCCGAGACATCGATGAGGAAAAAGATCCCCATTACCAACTAATGCTGGCATATCCTGAATGCCCCAGCTGGTGGTACGCCTGTATTCTCATTCTATCCGTCATCATGGGTCTCGTTGCCATATACGCAGCAAAGTCGACTCTTCCCTGGTACGGGTTCTTCACCAGCCTCGGTGTGGCTGGAACCTTTATCCTCTTTTTCGGCGCGCAGGTCGCACTTACGGGATACCAGGGGAACGTGCAGCCGATCGTGCAGATGATTGGGGGTTACCTCCATCCTGGCCAGCCGCTCGCAAACATGTACTTTACCCTCTTTGGGTACAACTCGGTCATTCAGGGCATCAGCATGGTGCAGGACTTGAAGTTTGGGCAGTACGCAAAGCTCCCGCCGAAAGCGACGTTCTGCGCCCAGGTGGTCGGTACTCTCGTTGGCGCTGTTGTTAATTATATCATGATGGTCGAAATCACCACTAACCAGAGAGACATTCTCTTGTCCATCCAGGGTACTAATATCTGGTCCGGTCAAAACATTCAGCAGTTCAATTCCCAAGTACGTTACCCACCCCTGCTGCTTATCATTGGGCTGAAACTAATCGCTTAGGCAATCGCATGGGGAGCTCTAGCCAAGGAAATGTTCTCCCCAGGCTCTCGCTATGGACTCGTACCTATCGGTCTGCTCCTCGGCTTCCTCCCGCCGCTCATCTTCCATACACTTCATCGGGCATATCCGAGAATCGGCTTCTCCAAGGTTAACACGCCCATTATCCTCGCCTACGCAGGAATTCTCAGCGTTGGGATCTCGTCCTCCATGCTTTCGTACTTTGCCATCGGCTTCGCGAGCCAATTCTGGCTCCGTCGATGGAAGCCAGACTGGTTCATAAAGTACAACTATGTCTTGGCAGCCGCGCTCGATGGTGGCACGCAGATTCTTGTATTTCTCCTCACGTACACCGTTTTGGGTGGCGTTGGTCCAGAAATCAAGTTTCCCAAGTACTGGGGCAACAATGCGGATGGGAATTTCGACTACTGCATGAGAGACCCGGGGGCTGGTTCTGTGGCCGCGGGCCCGACAGACCTGGACGGATAACCGAGCGGCACGAGAGAGGTATTACAAGTCCAGGGAGATACTACGAGGAAAAAAGAACATTCTACCGGTAGGAGGGAGTTGAGAGCGAGAGCAACCCGGACGGAACGGATTCTCAAGCTTATTATGCGAAGAAGCGAGGATATCGCGGCGCGGCGCGGCGCTGCGTCATTTTGGCAGTATCCAGGCAGATTCATGAAACAGCCTTGTATTGATCTAGATCATCCTTAGCTAAGCATACCGTAGTTCCAGCCTCTTCTAGCAACTTGTTACCCCAGCGTCGAAAGACTCGTATCCGGGAGGTGCTTCCAGTAACTCAAGCCTTGCGAGTTTGTCTACCGTAACACCCTCAGCCCCAGTGAAACTTTAGACGCAGAAAAATTACAGTACAACCACTAAAAGTGGTTAGCCGAATCTAGCAGAGGTGCTTGAGGCGTTGAGGGCTGGCAGAGCGGAATGTCCTTACGGTTTGAAGTTAACTCTAGCATGGATAAGGCTAGTCGATGCTGCGATAGCCTTATTTGCAGTCACCTGAAGCATCTACCAGGACTCTTGGCTGTTTTGTTGCCTCCTGACCAGTTCCGAGATTATAGCTCTTCCATTGTTGCCTCATTAAGAAGTTCCAACCTTTCCTCTACGGTGACTATGTCGTAGAGCACCGTATTCGAGACATCCTGAGCGACTCGCCGCTCTGTTGGCGGCGATGCTACCTAGGTTAGGGCTAGTTGTTTGATGTCCCGGATGTTTCGCGGGGTCAAACGACGGTGCGACGAGTACTACCCCATTGTTAGCCTGACTAAGCTGTTGGGTAGTCGAAGCGCCATCGTTTTTCGGCACTTGACTAGCTCAAGCGATACGTTTCAGAATTATTAACGTAGCAAAAGGCTTATGCTAGCGCAGCTAAAAAAGAAAAAGAAAAAGAACAGGGGCTCCGACGCTCAAGCACTCTTTCAGCAAGGAGGCTCATAATACACTATCTCAAACGTCAGGGGATGACGGAAGGCTCATGCCTCGACGACAATTAGTAGCTCCTACTATCTACCCTCTGTGCGACTACAGTTGACTTTGGGTATTTTTAGACGTTACGTCGTTTCAAGCCTTGAAACAGCTCAAACATCACCGACAAGGCCGGGGCCCTTGTCAACTAGTAATATGATTTAGGCTGGTTACTATTGGCTAGTTGGGATTTTCGGATGGTGGCATGTCCCGAGGGCTGTTAACTTTCATACGTGTTGGGTTGCGTATAAAAGGATGTAGTTTCTCTTGAGTTGGTACCCTCGATATCACAATCAACTCAGATCAATCAACAGTCCGAGTCTTATCAAGACTCCACCATATTCTTCTCCCAATGCATCCCACATTTTTTCTCGCTGGCCTGGCTGCAGCCATTCCTGCTACCTTGGCAGAAGAGCTCCGTGCAGACGATGTACCATCAGCATGCACGACTATCTGCCAGCCCATTGTCGATCTTACCAATACATGCGATATCGACCCCAACGAGACCGGCAACGATAATGGCAAAAGAAGGAAGTTGCGCCTCCGCGAAAGCGACGAGTCTGATGAAGAGGCTATCGAAGCAAACTGTATTTGTACAAATACTAGCTTCGATGTTGCTGCCGTGATGGCGCTCTGCGCGAGTTGCATATCCCAAAATAGCCAGTCGACAGAAGGTATTGACTCCTAAAATAGCACATTCGAGTATGGCTACATGTAGATAGCTAACAGTCAAGCAATAGATGTCGATAAGATCATGTTGCAATGCTCTTTCACATCCACTTCGTACGTGGCCTCGGCTACGGCCATAGTCTCAGGCATTCAGGTCGAGGCAATAAAGCCAGCCACGACTGGGGCTTCTGAATCTACTTCCACGAGTGGTGCGTCGTCGTCCACCGACTCCGCTACCGGTGGCGCTGGGAAGATGGCTATGTCCATTATGGCTGCTGCAGGGGCCGGGTTAATATTCATGTTGCAATTGTAAAGAAGCTCCAGTAGGTTGTTAGGAATAGTGTCTTAGTGATGAATCAAATTAACTCTGCCCTACATGTCCGCACCTCAGATGGGTGTGGTATGTTGGATTCTACTATTACATTCTTCCTTTGTCATATAACTCATACGGTTCGGCCGGATGATCGAAATTATTCCATGACAACTCAGGAGAAAGGAAGCCGACTACCTATCAGTCGCCTCGTTAGGAGAATTGATGAGTAAAGTTCTCCAAATTCACATGGTATCAAATCCGTACTCGACGGGGCAAATAAGATTCGAGGCTGTAAGCCGCAGCGCCTATGCACAGTATCTCACA
Source organism: Thelonectria blattea (assembly GCA_024115155.1). Lineage (NCBI taxonomy): Eukaryota > Fungi > Ascomycota > Sordariomycetes > Hypocreales > Nectriaceae > Thelonectria > Thelonectria blattea. Next base: position 10,846 of record JAMQMW010000308.1, read on the forward strand.
CACTAAGTGAGCCGCAGAAAACCTTCGTCCTTTCTCTCCTCTAAAGGACCGATATAGATCTATATATCCCAACGCCGTATACCCTCAATCCATATGCCGAGCCGTAACCGAAGAGCCACAGTGAAATCAGAAGATCCGAAAGCTTGTTCCAAAAGGCATTGGCGGGCCCGCAGGGACCGGTCTCCTGTTTCTTCCGCGCCCTCCTTCCCAACTCAGGCCACTAAACGATCCGTGCTTGACGCCTGCACCACTAACTCCCGCGCCTCTGAACTTCGCCCAGATCCTCGCGCCACGTTCGCTTCGCCGATCGAGTGCGCCACAGATACTGCGCCACCACTCCAATCGAATGCTACTGCGCCACTATGCCAGTCGAGCCAAGGAGATTCGGGTTTGGAAACAACGGATGCAGTGATCATATGGTTGGAACCAATGCTCAGATGACCCTGGCGTTTTCCTTTTCAGCTCTCGGCGCGCCATGCGTCGCTTAGTGTAGTGCGGCTGCCGAGACTAGTAGTCTTTTCGGCCAACGTGCCTCCTGCACTTAATTTCGAGCACATCCCAAGTCACATCGCTTGTTTTGCTAACATCTACTTTTGTTATTAATAATATTGCGCCATGTTTCTTCAAATTACTCTCTTTGCTTGGGTTTTTTCGGGTAATGCTGTATATAAAATCAGCTAGGTTTCTCCATTTTGCTTTATAATGGTATCTGTAGATGCCGCGTCAGGACATGAAAAAGAGAGTTTGGATACGTGTTGGGATGCAGTCATTTGTTAAAATAGGGACTCCAGCTGGATAAAGAATATTTACATACGATTATAACATATAAAATGTATTAAAATATAATAACTGAGGGAAATGATGATCCTGCAACATGGCCGCTTTGATGTAAACCAAGTTCAAGGCACTGATAATGCTTTCATCAATTCTTTGTCCACCACTTCCTCCCTTTCGCCGTTGTTAATGATTCCCGACTCTGGCTACTAATAAAGAGCTATAATTGCTACCAGACTGGTTAGGGTTCGTTTGTCAAATAATGCGGGCAGGGCGGGTTCGTTGTGACTGCCTACCAAACTTTGGTTTCGCCGTCCTGCTATATTGAGGCGGACAAATCCGATTCGCTGCAACATTAGACTTTGGCTTTGAACAAATGGTAACATCCCTGTCACACTGTGTCCAGCTGAAAGAGGATTGAAGGATGTGGCCACAGTCGATGCCCATTTCGTCCCAGAATTGGAGCAAGCAAAGCTCCAGAACTGCAGATTAATGTGACATGCTAACCCAAAGCCACGGCGGACACAAGGGTGCGTGGTTGACAGCGCGTTAAAAATGGCTGTATGCATGTGGGATGTGGTCAGTTCGTTGGTCTGGATGTACATCTCAACGAACGATGCAGTGATTGTTTGCGACAAGGTTTTTGCTCATTTTCTAACATTTCCAGACATTCCGTGGAGCCTGGTTCTCGTATCGAGCTGAAGCCGATACCACGCCCTCATATTCATCCATGGCCTTGCTTTTCGTCGAAGCGGGCGCCATTCTATTACGGCTCGGGCCGCGTCCTCAAGAGCGGAGCCGTGAATTGAGTTCCGCCCCGCCATCGTAACGGCAGTCGCGTTGCCCTACAACCGTGGCTGGTCCTGTAAACGAAAAGATTTTGTTGCTGTAGATGCTTGTGACCTCTGTGCATGACCACAATCGTCAGACTCAGGCATTCTAGTTCAGCTCGTCAGAGCTAATGCAGCTGTTATTTTGCGCTATTTTATTGCTAGCGAGTTGTGTGCCTCACGAAAACCAGTAGCCTGACGCCGTCGCCTGTTTCCTCAAAATGCAACGCCATGTTGTGACACCCGCCCCATCAGATCATCCAGCACTGTCTTTGGCGGCCACTTCAGGAATCAAGTCATATCATACCTCAAACTAGACCAAAGGATGTCCAGAGCTACATAGTAATTTAGCTACAGTTTGTCAGATTGACACCTGTGTGCGGGTAAAGGGGAGCTAAAATGTGAGACTAGCGATCGCACAGCAACAGCGGCTGAAGACCCTGCCCGATGGGGTCGGAATTGACAGAGCGTTACCAGGTAGACACACGCGCGCCTGTATGATGGATTGAAGAGGCGCGAAGCAGACATGCTCTCCCAGCTTCGCACGGGAATGGCTAGGATCAACAGCTACTTGCACAAGATTGGAGCAGCAGAATCGGACAGATGCAACTGTGGACGAGCAGCAGAAACGATGGAACATTTTCTATTCCGGTGCACGAAATGGGACACGCAGCGAGAAGGCATGCGACAAGTCGGACAAACAATGATGGGAAACCTCTCGTTCTTTTTGGGCGGAAAGGCAGCATCGGATGGACCTAAATGGACACCTAACCTACAGGCAGTGCAGGCAGCGATTAAGTTCGCCATAGACACAACGAGACTTGATGCAAACCAGACTAGATAACTTACTAACTAACCACATTTAGCGGCCAAATCTGGCGATACTAACATCAAACAGCCTCAAGTCGGCAGACCATGCTTCAGCTGCTGAAGATAGGATGCTGAACACTTGGAGAAGTTGGCCTTCAAGCAGGCCTGCCACATTAGAGTCAAGCGAGGCGAGACCAATCAGTGGACAAGGAAGAATGTGGGGCTTCTGGGTGATCTCGATCAATCTTTAGAACTGAAAATAGTTTAGCGTCATGGCCCTATGAGGCTTGGTCCTCCCGGGCGTAATAAATTTCATTCATTCATCAGTCGCCAGCCCTCAACCAGTTGATTAATAATAGAACTGATTCCGGCACTTGTGTATACAACTACTTGTCTATTTGCATTCATCGCTATCCCCTGCTTCCATTCAAAGTCGTGATTGCTTAAGTCTCATTCCTACTAAATAAAAGTGCAGAAAACTCCTAGAGAGTTTCCACATCAGAGCAAGCTAAATACTTCACATGATTCTCCTAGGTCGACTTCCGCTGCTTGTGAGGCGGCATAAGGTGCTCGGGAAATCCCGCATGACTGAAGTCTACCAGTAGTCAGACCATTCTTAATCATTTATTCTCCCTGCTGAATTCTGCCTTGGGCGCTTTACAACATGGTCAGAACATTCTTTGAAATCGAATGATGTGCTGAAAAAAAAAATATGACTACTATTGGGTTGGTTTCTAGCACTATTGAGCGCCACAGCTCCATGGCTGGACCACATCCAGGACAAGTCGTTCCACATCATATCAGCTTTGCCCCCAGTCAACAGCAGCATTCTTGCCCGTGCGAGCCTCCTCCGAGTATTTAAACAAGACTTGATCTGTAGTAAAAAGTGATGAATCCTTATTCGTTAATCAACAATCAACTACTGCTGGCCGTGCCGCAGACTCATTTCTCGCTGATTGCAAGTTTCCCTTGTCCCGTTTCCGCGCTCCACGACACAATAATGGCAAACAGCCCCGGCGAGTTCGAATTCCCTGCCAGGTGGCTTATTGTCCCAGATGTATCTGACCCAGATTACGAGCCCTCGGTCTGCCCTGGCCCCGGAAAAACCTTCCTCAGCTTCATCATCGCAAACGCTGTAGTCACCGTGGTTGGTGTGATAATAGGTTGCCGGCCGATTACTCGATTTCTTACATGCAAATGCCTTGCGAAGAGAGGGAAAAAGAACACGATAAAATTGAATTGGGCATTTCCGCTTGCTTCGCAATTCTTGGCAAATGTTGTTTGCGGAGCGATTATCCATTCCACTCCGGGATACTCTCATGTTCGTGTAGTCGACGTCATGATGCTGTATCTTGCGCGACCGAGGATCGGCTTGATTGCCCTCTCTACCGTTACCCCGTTTTTCATAATCAAAGGGGAGTATCCGTGGATGTATGCTCTCTTATCTACTTCCATCGCAGAGCTCATCCTCCAGGCCATAGCTGGCAAGTTACACGTGTGGGAGAATCAAACAGTCACTGACAAATTGGTAGGAATTTGGATAGTCGTGACAGGTCATGGGTCCTGGGATACGACTTTCATAGTCATCGCCGTCTTCGTCTTCATCGGGGTTGGGCTGACTGCCATCGTTACTGGCATGATCATCTTCATGACAAGGCCATACGATGCCACTGGAGGAGATGTCTTCAATACAACCCACTATGGGAATGTTGAGATTTCCAATTCCTTTTGCAATCGCTTTGTCAACTGGCTACAACTTATGTTTTTCGCTTGCCCTGCCTATATTGTGAGCTGGTGTTTCTTTGGCATGCTTGTGGGTGGTGTGCGGGAAGGGGAGATTAGGTATGTATTCAGCGTCATCTTGATCCCTTATTTATTCCTTCCCATTCTGAATTACATTTCATGATGCTGACTTCTCGCGTCGAGATGGTGTCCGCCGAAGCTGGATGAACAGGTGGCAGTATGGATTGTATTTCCTGTCCTTGGTAGGGATCTCTATGGCCTAGCCGGTGCTGTGTTAGCTAATATTGATGCGTGTAGGTATTTTCGGAGGAGTCAGCGCCTCCTAAAAGGAAAGCTGATTGAGGCTCCCAGGCGCCCTACTTATCTGTTCAGTTACAGGCTTTGTTACTGTTAGATTGGATCATGTACAGAGCATTGACCGGGTGGTCACGCGATGACGCCCGGGGCCGCGTCAGGGCCTGGGGATGGCCTGACGCGGTTAGGGGGAGATGAACACTCAATCAATCACGGAGGAGACCTCCTAGAGAGACAATACACACACATCAAGACCATCAAAGTGCCGTGCTAGCTTTCCGACAATTAAGAGTCTCATACGCTATTCCATCTATCGGTTTGAGTAGCTACTCCAGGACGGATCGCAAGCGAGCACTCTACGAGACCTCGCCGAGAAAATGGCTGCCAATTCGACTACTCGACTAGCCACAAGCGAGGATTGGATCACTTGGTTCAAAACGCTAAAGACGAAAGCAATGAACGAAGACCTCTGGGAATATCTCGACCCTACGAAGAACAACAAGCCGGCGCTGATATCAAAGGAACCAGTTCCTCCAAATATTAGAGCCTTCCGCAAGAAACACTCGGCGAACACTCGCGCAACGACCGCGGATACCCCATCGACCTCAACCCAGAGCACCGGCACGATCACAGTTAGGCAGGAGGACGAAGACCCAACCTTCTACGAAGGAGATGATATCGCTATTCAAGCCCAAGAGGTCGCCGAGCTTACAGAGAAGGGTCTCCGAATGTATAACGCTTTATGGACCAACTACGAGCATCTCAGCAAGCGGCACGAAAGATTTAACACAAAGATAAAGACTATTCAGAATTGGGTTATGGATACAATCGACGAATCCCTCTCCCGGCACCATTGCCCGGCCGAGAAGACCCTTCCCGAATGGATCCAGTCTATGTCATGAGTTCTCTCTTGCGGAAAACGAACGCAAGCAGAAGGCTCGCCGAGCATATCGCGAGATACTGGCAGAACCCCGCCTATCGAAGATCGCAACCTATAAGGCGGTCGGCGACTGGGTCACCCGCTGGAGAAACGCGATCAACGAGGCTACGGATGTCAAGCTCCAAGAAGCAACAGAGCCTGATCAGTGGCTTAACGACCTGATGATCGCTCTGCGGTCTACACCACTAGAGTCATGGATCAATGCGTACAGCGTGACAAAGAACGACCAAATGTTAGCGGGTACACTTACCGTCGGACCGGTAACAGCGGACATTCGGCGAGCAATCGGCAACCAGCCGGAGCCGCTGAAAAGGCACAAATTTGCTCACGGAGCCTTCCACGCCGCAGACGGGTTAGAAGAAGGAGACAACGAACCGGAGGTTAGGCGAGGCCATCGATCTAAGAGCAAGAAACGGCCACGCAATAGCATTGGAGATGATAAGGAATCTAGATGCCCTGCGTGCAACCTTTTTCATCCACTTGCGCGATGCTATTATGCATTCCCAGGAAAGAAGCCGCAAGGATTCCCCCTGGTTGACTTCATCGCCAACCGAGTCAAACAACGGATCGAAAAGAACGAGGACAACCTTGCTGATCGGATCCGGAAGATCAAGCTAGAAAGATCCCCGTGACTCAGGACGGTAGGCTCCTGCACGGCGAACGCTGGCCTCGCGGTCGGTGACCGGTACCCGTTGCAGGACTGTGTTCTCCTCGATTCAGGAGCAACACTGCATATCTTCCGGGATACATCGAGAATGAAGAACCTGAGAGCAGCCCAGCTAGGAGACTTCTTCTGGTCAGGCACGCAGCAGGTGGCGATTGATGGATATGGAGAAGCGACTGTTACCCTAACGTCTGCCGATGGCTTGCCGATGAGGCTCACAATCTATGACGTTGCCCTGTGTACGTCCCTCACCACTAACCTCGTCTCATTCTCGAAGCTGAGAAAGCGCGGCCTATGGTGGGATACAAGACCGGGAAACAACTGTCTAAGAAGATCAGATGGGACCTTCCTCGGAGCTATTGAAGAGCAGGAGGGACAGCAGGTCCTTGAGTGGAGAGAGAGGCAACCGATCACATCGAACTCCCAACAAGCGCTTGCCGAGAGCTTGGCAGCGCTCTTTACTAACCAATCTCACAAGAGGCGGAAGCATACATCGTGGACTCACAGACGACCGCTTCTAGGAGATACCCTCACCTGGCATTACCGACTCGGCCATCTAGGCCTAGATGCCCTTAGATGCCTAACTACAGCCTCAAGGGGCGTCAGGCTGAAGATGGAAGAGCCCGAGGGACCAGAACGGATCACAACTATGGACTGCAACGCCTGCGGACTGGCGAAGGCTCGCCGAGTGATCAGACGGGCTCCGCGAGAAGCCACAGCCAGAGCGAGTCCGGGTGACCGGATCGCCCTCGATTTCCATCCTATGACCCAAGGCTATGCTGGCTACACCTCTGTCTGGATCTTTACGGATAGAGCAACCGGTTACTCATGGGACTATTATGCAACCAGTCGCTTAACGTCCGCCATCTGCTTGGCGATCACTCAGTTCCTCAAGATGCTTGAGGTGCAATACTCTATCAAGGTTAAAGCGATCGAGTGCGACAACGAGATCACGGAGACACACCCGCGAGTGGCAGAGTTGCTGAGTGATCGAGGAATACTCGCAGAGCCCTCGGCCCCGAATACTCAGGCACAGAATGGAGGCGCAGAGCGCATAGCTGCAGTCATCATCCAGAAAAGCCGTGCAATGCGCGCAGGAGCTAAGTTGCCCGAATACCTCTGGCCAGAATCAATTAAAGCAGCTACCTACTTATATAACCGTACGCCCTCGATGTATAGGAACAGAAAGACCCCACACGAGCTTTTCCGCGGCCAATTCCGAACCGATGAGACTGCAAAACCCGACCTTTCGCACCTCCGAACCTACGGATGCAAAGTCTTTGCCCTTACGGCCGACGCACAGCTACGAAGAAATCGGCTACGAAGACAGGCTCCAAGGGCCTGGATCGGCTTCTTAGTTGGCTACACATCAAGCAATTCTTTCAGAGTGTGGAATCCGTTGCAGAAGGAGGTTTTCACCACCCAGGACGTTACGTTCAACGAACGGCAACTGTTCGACGGGCGCCCGGAGAGCCTTCGGGATGACCTTCTAAAGGGAGATCTAGAGGCCATCCAGAAGCGGATCCAAGAGCTGCTCGCAATACAAGAACACACAGAGCAATGGGTATCGCAGCCCCCAGATGACGAGGCAGATGAGATCCGGGAAGAGTCAGAAGATGACTATCTCGACGAGCGCTCGCCAAGCGATCGGGAGCAAGGCGCAGCTGAAGAACCTGAAGAGATGACTGGAGGTTATACAACAGCTAAGTTTGAAGTGCTTCCTACCCCACCGCAGTGACCGCCTGCCGCATTCTTCCACACCTTGGCCGCTGGTCTAGGTGTGAAGGGGCGTGATCAGGAAGGAAAGGCAGACGGCGAGAGAGCTTATAGAGCACTCGCCGAACCACTGGCGAGATATAGAACCTCCTTTAAGGCAGCATTTCTAGCCGGGAGACTCCAGTCACCAAAACACCGCACGAGTAACCGGAGAGCGGTCCGCAGCGGCCTGGCCAGCCCTGTTGGATCACTTGACGGAGGAAGTGTCACTTGCCCTCAGATCGAACCGGATGTGGGAAAGCGAGAAGCCCGATGGGATAGGAAGAGCTCTGTAGTGACTCTAGGTAAGAGGGAAGCCCAAAGAAGGGATAGGACAAGCTCTACAGTCACTATAGGAAAGCGAGAAGCCCAGAGGGATAGGACGAGCTCTACATCTGGGGAGGAAAGGCAGCCCATTGTTGGTACACACTGGCGTCTGTTGCAACCACTTCCTAGCTCGCATGCGAAGAGATCAAGTCATCCGTACCAGGATGCAATACTCACAGCTGAGAAAGCACATCTACAGAGTCATGCAGAATCACAATCATGGATTGAAGTCGCTAAGTCGGCGGCGAACGGTCGCCGAGTGCTCGGCTGCCATTGGGTTTACGTCTATAAGCTCGATAAACACGGGCGATTCCTGAAGATCAAGGCACGCCTTGTGGTGCGCGGCGACCAGCAAGCGATCGATAGCCGAGAGACCTACGCAGCAACCCTTGCCGGCATGTCATTTAGGACCATTGTGGCTCTCGCCAATCGTTTTGACTACGATATGTTGCAATACGATGCAGTCAATGCCTTCGTACACGCAAAGCTGGATGAAGAGATCTATATGGAGATGCCCAGAGGATACCAAAAGCCGGGCATGATTCTGAAGCTGCAGAAAGCTCTCTATGGTCTCAGGCGATCCCCTCTTCTATGGCAGAAGCATTTTGAAAAGGGACTATTGCAGGCGGGCTTTCGCCGAGTGCCCGGCGAGGACTGCTGTTGGCTGCATGAAGATATTATATTCTTCTTCTATGTGGATGACTGTGTCCTCTGTTTTCCCAAGCAAGCAAAAGATAAGGCAATGATGCTAATAGGAGACCTACAGATGACCTATCACCTGGAAGGAGGGAAGCCTCTACATTGGTTCCTAGGGATTGAGGTTATCCGAGATCGGAAAACTCAACGCCTGTGGCTATCACAGTCATCTTACATCGACAAGATGCGCCGACTGCTCCCCGAACGCACGCCGAAGCTACGAGCGACGACACCGATGTTACAACAAGAGCTACTGCCCTACAATGAGATCGCAAGACCAGGCAGCGTCAACCTATACCAGCGAAAAGTCGGTACGATTATGTATGCAGCTGTGATGACTCGACCCGATGTGGCTTTTGCAGCAAGCCGGCTAGCTAGGTTCAATCAGAACCCGGGGCCCCAACACCACCAAGCAGCAGATCGGGCCCTCCTGTACCTGATCGAAACCAAAGGCCTTTCCCTTGAATACGGCACAATACCCGGATGCGAAGAAGATGGACTACAAGTGGCTTCCGATGCGAGTTTCGCCGACAACTCGGTGGACCGTCGGAGCTCACAAGCTTTCGTCATGAAGCTATTCGGAGGGATCACCTCTTGGAGAGCGAACAAACAGGATACCGTCACAACGTCTACCACGGAAGCCGAGCTCCTAGCCCTATCCCAAGCAGCCAAAGAAGCCCTCTTCGCAAGCAGACTCATCTCCGCGTTGCGAGTCGACTTATCCTCGCCAACCGCTCGCCGAGCGGTGGCCCCCCCATCGAGAGTCACTATCGAATGTGATAATAAGCAGACCATCCGACTGGTCACTGCAGAGCTGGTGCAACTACGTACGAAGCTCAGGCATGTCGACATTCATAACCATTGGCTTCGGCAAGAGATATTGGAGGAGAGGATTGAGGTGACCTACACCCCATCAACGCGACTGCTTGCCGACGGCTTCACAAAGAGCTTGCCTGGGGAGGGATTTGCCAAGTTCATTCAGCAGCTTAAGCTCACTGACCTTTCTGAGCAACTGGAACAACGAAGGAAGGATGAAGAGGGCAGCATGACGGCGATGCCCTCAAGCTGAAGGGGCGTGTTAGATTGGATCATGTACAGAGCATTGGATAGGGTGGTCCCATGGTGACGCCAGGGGCCGCGTCAGGGCCTGGGGATGGCCTGATGCGTTTAGGGGGAGATGAACACTCGATCGATCACGGAGGACACCTCCTAGAGAGACAATACACACACATCAAGACCATCAAAATGCCGTGCTTGCTTTCCGACAGAAGTAAGCTTAGACAATTCTCGTCGGCTAACCTAATTAGGAAATCGTCACGCTCTCCAACAACTATACTAATCCAAAGGAGGAAATCGTCACGGTCGAGCGATAGATTGTTGAGTTTAACAAGCAGCTACAACAGCAATAAAGATCTAATCATTAAAAAAAAATTCATTTCCATGTTCTTTAGGCATTAAACTTCCGGAAAAGGCTATATGAGACAGGAGACCGGTCCCTGCGGGCCCGCCAATGCCTTTCGGAACGAGCCTTCGGATCCTCTGATTTCCCTGTGGCTCTTCGATCACGGCTCGGTATATGGATTGAGAGTATACGGCGTTAGGTGGACCCTTGGGAGGAGAGCAAAGGATCGTTTCGCATCGAGAGATGCGTGGGGCATACTTGCTGTTTGAGAAACTGTGCGCAGGCACTGTGGCTTACAGCCTAGAATCTTATTTGCCCTGTCGCGTAGGATTCGATACCATGGGAACTTGAAGAACTTTACTCATCAATTCTCCTAACAAATCTGAAAGCTTCCGCAATAGCAAATTTATACGGCTCGTCAAGGAAGAGTAGATATAAATAGACGATAGAAGCGGCGCGATAGAAGTGGCGCGGTCGTGGCGCAGCGAGATCAGGGCGCCAAGCGGTCCGAGCGTTAGGGTGCGGAAGGAAGAGCCTTTCGGAACGAGTCTTTCAGA